>PVKA01009948.1:0-66251 GCA_004027165.1 Ctenomys sociabilis
GATGGATGGATGGATGGATGGATGGATGGATGGATGGATGGATATGGATATGGATATGGATATGGATATGGATATAGATATAGATATAGATATAGATAGATATAATTTAGGATAGATATACAGCTACTTTATCTTAATTCATTGAGAAGAAAGGTTTGTACTAATATTGTTTAGACAAGATATGTCTACATCTTGTCCTCTGAATAACTACTATGAAGACAATACTATGCAATAAATTACTGTAACTGTCTCAGTAACCATTTTTGAAACTGTTTAATTGGTATTTTATCTTTTTTCTCATTAAATGAATAAAATATTTAAAAAATAAATAAAAATAAAAAATAACCAAGTCACAAAATTGATCTAAGTGGGCCAGCCAAGCAGCTCAGCAGATTAAAGCACCTGCAAGCAGGTGCAGGGGTCAGGGCTTCGATGTCTGGGCCCTGGGGCTTGCTTAGAAGGCAATTCAGACCAGGCATGGTGAAATGTGCCTGTAATCCCAGCTCTTGGGAGGCTGTAAACAGATGGATCACTATGAGCCCAATCTAGTAGTGAGGCCCTGAACACCCTGTACATCCTTCCCTAAAATAAAATTGATCTAAGTAAGGTTAATATTTATAATTCATGAACTTGTTTGCATCTTAGAAGAGATCAGAGGATAATGTAATTTGGAATAATTATTTCAATGAATAATTTGTAAATATTTGACTTGACGCATTGCTTTTCCCTTGGAAATATTCCATTTAATAATCAGAAATATTTTCCATATCCTTTGACTTGCAACTTCCTTTCAGGAATTAGAGAAATGTCTAGTTCATGTTTATTGTCCTGTTGTAGATTGTGCTTATAAAGATAAGAATGAAAATTATTTTTAATCTTTTAGAGTCAGAGTTTTAGAAGACATTAAAGTTTATAAAAAATCTTTGAAAATATAATCTTACAATAAAACATATATAAAAATGTATATAAAAATTAATAAATGTGACTTAGATACTGAAATTAGAAATCTGATTTCTTATATCTTTAATCAGTGAAACACAATGTATTCAATTGAACATAAAAATACAAAAGCAGGCACAGTAATTATTAGTTGCAGCTGCATACTGGCTTTAGTTTTTTTGTTATTTTTCTGCCCACACAAAATTAGGAAAATATTAACACATAGGAATGGAAATCCCAATAGGTAGATAAAATAATATCTTGTATTTTCAGGATTTTTCCACTGAGCCATCTGCCCAGCTGTATTTTCAGGATTTTTTAAAGTGACTTTAACTACAAATTTTAAGAAAAATTATTAGGAACATTTTTATTCAAAAGTAATACTGAATATCAAAACAAAGTTAAGCTAAAGTAACTATTTTGTCCTATTAATCTACATATTGAATACCATACTACACAGATATAAATACCTATCAATAATAATAAAATTGAACTTAAAATTTCTAGAATACTGCTTGAACAGTAAGTATTCAGAATACTGCTCATAGCATGTGCTTGAATACTAAAAACATCAGCCAAGCAGGAGCTAGTGTTTTGTTGAGCACTGAAAACAGCACATTTTTAGTATAATATATCTTCTTTTGTTATTTTAGAGGAACTGTAGGGCTGGGAAACACATATTTATTAGTTATATTTTATGCTTATCACAGAGCGATGTCATAGTAGGCATATTTGTTGAAGGAAATGAATAAAAGTACTTAAGGCTTTACTGAAAACTGGCAGAACGTTTCATAAATTATTGATTGCCCATGTTATCAATTACCAAGCCTTTCTCAGTGGCCTATACAGGGACCCATACAACATCACACATAGTGAAATTACACCATGTAGACATCATTGCCGACATACCCTTATGATGATATGCCTCTGCAAATCCCTCAGGTACCATGATGGAGACAATCATGTCTAAAAAGAGTTCAGGATTCCTTTGAAAAACCCAGTTAGCAAAGGTAAATTATGGTAAGCAAATGTTTCTGATTTTATGCAAAGAGGTAAAGGGTACGTTTGTTTTATTCTTCTAAATGTAGAGATAAAAATGTTCTTCTTCTGGATAAAGAAAGCAACAGCAATTAAAGTGATTCAGTTGTTTTAGGGACTATATTAACATATTTACCTTTCTTTTCATCCAATTTAAAATCATCACTGTGTAATCCAATTAAGTGGAATGGAATATTTCTAGTAATGTTCCCTTTCCTTTACTTTCTGTTTCAAAATGGGAACTTTTGTCAATAGTACTAATTAATTTCTCACTATATGTTCCAGAAGCAAAAAAATTATAGAAATAGAAACAGGGTTTGAACAATAAAGGCCACAAAAACATTGACCAGTCTTCTGTACGCTTCTTCGTAACATTGTTCATCTAGCTCCCATGTACCGAAAATTTATTAATAGCTTTTGTTATTTAATAGGAACTGCAAAGCTGGGAAAACACCTTTATTTTGTTATTATATCTTAGATAAAATATTTTAAATAAACTTTATTTATATTATTAATTGTGAGTTAAACAACTACTAAACAGGATGTAACTTTTCATCATGGATTTTGTCCTAAGTAGAGGCTATTCAATTCAAAATACTAATGTGGAATGTTAAAGATACACGTATCCTAGTATCTATCTAATCAGCTTTTAAATTCTAGATTTATGGATATAAATTAAAAGAACAAGTGTAGTATGCTAGCAAATACTAAGGAAGCTAAACTAAAACTCATTAGAAGTGCATAATTAATTAAATGTTCAATTATTTATGATTTTCATCATTACAGACTCCAGTATGGATAACTTTATGAAAATCTTTGTACCCCGAGTAATTCACTTTTGATACCAAATGTGAAAAAATTTTCCTAGGGAAATTCTTAAGAATTTAATTTGAGTAAGTAGTTATTTGTACTAAGAAGATACTCATAACTGTGGTTCAAAGACATATAACATGATATCTCCAATTTTTACTATTATAAAGAATTTCTATTGCTTAGTAACATGACATGATTAAATGAATTATAGTTCATACAAATAATGAAGTTTTCTACAGGCAACTAAATTGTTTTTATTTTATTTTACTTTGTATTTAGGATACGGTGATCCTCCTGTTTTACAGCCTCTCAAGCATGTGCCACCACACCCAGTCTTAATCACTGTCTCAGCACATCACAGAGGTGGGGCCTGATCAGCAAACAGAGATCTAACACTCTGGCCCTTGCATCTGACTAAGCAGACACTTTAATCCACTGGGCTATTTGGCCTGCCTCAATTGTTTTCTAGTAATGTAAGTTATATAGAAAATGTAACATATGAATTCACCCACCTACAATATTTAAATAGCAATGGAATATCCATCTCTGACAAAACTAAATAAAAAAGGGGATATAAATGAAGGACCATTTTATATCAGTATGAAGAAAAGAGGATAGATATACAGCTTCTTTCTCTTTATTCAGTGAGAACAAAGATTTGTACTAATAGTGTTTGGACAGGATATTATGTCTGCATCTTGGACTATGACTAACCACTATGAAGACAACAATATTTATTAAAGCCATCCTACTCATTGGTTTCGAAATTGTCTCATTGCTATTTGTTTCTCAACAAAATTAATAAACAAAGAAAATTTAGCATATCATTAAAACATTAATAGAAAACATATTATACAAATACAATGCCTACCTAATTTCTTGGACAAATATGAATACAGAATAGAAAATTAACATATCAAAATGTAGCAGCTTGCCTATTTTAAAAAATATTTTATTGAACATCTAATTCATATTGGCTGAATAGTAGAGAACACAGATTAAAAGAAAGAAAACTACCTCAATTCTGAATAATGTTAGGAGAATACATATATATGTATAAGTATTTTTCAACATTTTCTTATATATATTTAGTTTTTTAAATAAAAATTTACCGTATTGCACACACTTACTTTTGGATATCTTATACTTTATTGTAAATAACATCATAATGAACATTCAAGTAAGTAAATTTTTTATTCTTATTAGTTTCCTTGGTATAAATACTTATAAATATGTTTGATAGTTCAAATTATGGACATGCTCTTAGAATATGTTAAAATGTGTATGTATATGTATATATGCACATACACACAAAGTGATGGTGATGGTTAATATTGTATATCAACTTCAAAAGACCACAGGGTTCCTGAATATTTGGCCAAGTAAACATTTGGCCAGTTGTTTGTTCTGAAGGTGTTTTCTTGGATGAACTAAACATTTAATTGTTGCACTGAGTAAAATAGATTGCCCACCATAACAGTGGGGGATCTCATCTAGTTAGTTAAAAGCCTGAGCAAAATACAAAGGCCTATTCTCCACTAATTAAAAAAGGAGTAACTATTGCTGCTTTTGAGCTAAAATATTGGTGTTTCACTATTTGTTTGTTTGCTTTTGTTTTTGTTTGGGACCTTCAGACTTAAACGGAAGCATTAGCTCTTCTTGGGTCACAAGCCTGCCAGCTTCTCAGTTGGAACTGGCCTGCTGATTTTCCCAGCTCACCAGTCTGCCAACTGCAGATCCTGGGACTTGTCAGCCTCCACAGTCTTAGAATCTAATTTCTCATGACAAGCAAGCATGCACGCACACACAAACAGTCTTGCTTTTGCTTCTCTGTAGAATGTTGACTAATAACGTGGTCTTTAAAAACTATATAAATTTCTACTGCTACCAAGAGCACATCAAAATCTTTGAACTAACACCAAAGCAATTCTTCATATTTCCCAATCTTCTGTAATAAGATCACTACCATAATGTTGTCTTAATTTATATTTCTATTAGTTAAAATAAATGTCATATTCTTTTATTTTCATTTTTGTGCCTTTTTCTGCATATTTTTCAATTGATGTGTACATACATAGTAAAGAACTGTGAATCACAGACCCTAATTCCTCACTATATATGTTCCTGATAGTCTTACCTTTCCTTCTGTCTTTCCTTTATTTCTGTCTACATTTTGTCATAAGGAAATTTGAAACATTTAGTTATACAAACCAAATTGCGTCAATTGCACTATTAAAGCTCTTGCTGGTTGCCACCCCAGCAACTGATGGTGATCCATCCCTAGCTGAGTGGCGGCTCACCTGGCTTAATCCCAAATGGGTTGAAGATTCAGATCTTCCAATGGAGCTTTGCTGTGGCTGGGAAATGCCTTGGTTACTTTTTCATCACTAAAATACATGACACCCCAACTCAAAGGACAAAAGGTTTATTTTGGCTGACAATTTGTAGAGGTTTAAATCCATAATTGCTTGGCTCCAAGATAGGGTGGCCATGGCAGGGGCACAACACAGAGAATTGCTAGTGCTGTGATAGGCACGAACTAGAGAGAAGAGCTGAGGGGAAAGGAGGGAGACATCCTGCCAGGCCATGCTCCCAGGAAATGCATTTCTCTCACCGTGCCTCACCTCCAAACTTCATACTTTACTGTAAACTCACCACAGGATTAATCCAGTATTGAATATCACATTTCATGATCAAACAACCTCCTCAGAGCCTTGCCTATAAGTCTGTGAGACTTTGGGGGACAACTATAACCATAACAAGATGTAATGCTCAAACTCTTGAAAACTGAGATAACTGATAACCACTAAGAGAAAAAAGCCCTGGATCAGATTATTTCAAAATCTTCACTAATGTCTGAAACATCAAAAATCCCAGATCTACTTCTCACCCCTGTAATTTGTTTGGCTTTGAATGCAGCCTTTTTATCTGTCAACTTGAACAAAATTATTATTCTCCCTTGAAGTAACATGAAATTCATTGAGCAGACTGAATTTGTTACACAAATGAGAAGATTTTTGTAACTTATTCTGTGTCACTGGATTTGCTGCTAGTGATGGCTATCTTTTTAAAAAGAAATTTCTGGATTGGCACCCATAACTCAAAAACTCTGGCTAGTCAGAAATAATGGCTATCATTAAGAAGTCAACCAATAACAAATGCTGGAGATGCTGTGAGGAAAAGGAACCTTTCTCTATTGTTGGTGGGAGTACAGGCTGGAACAACTATTACAGAAATCAGTATGAAGATTCCTCAAAAATCTAGGATTGGAGGTCCCATTCAAGCCAGGTATTTCCCTCCTAGGTATTTTTCCAAAAGAACTGAAATTATCAGACCACAGCAATATATGTGTACTCATGTTTATAGCAGTGCAATTTGTCATAGCTGAATCTTGGAACAACCCAAATTCCCATCAACTGAGAAATGTATTAAAAAATATGTTGTTTTTATACAGTGGAATATTATTCAGATATAAAAAGATAAATTTGAGGCATTTGTAGATAAGTGGATACAGCTAGAGATTATATCAGTGATATAAATCAAATCCACATGTGCAAATATCAGAATATCTAGTGTGAGAACCTGAAAGAGTAATTAAAATCTAAAAGGTACAACAGAGACTGTGAAAGAGAAAGAAGTTATTCAGTGGGAAGGAAAAACTGGAATGAGAAAAGGACAAAGAAAGGAAGAGGAAAAAAAATACATATATATATATTTGTGTATATATGAAGGATAATTTGGGTAGTTGTACTGCTGATTTCTGCTGGTCTTTTGAAAGGAGCACTTAATGCTTAATACTTTTTTCACTTTATTCTTTTCTTTTGAATTTCTTGTAAATTTTTTGTTATTGTTCTGTATTGTTCTTTCTTGAAACCAATCTTGCATGTTTCTATCTGGTAATCTGAACAACTAACTTGAAAATCATATCATGCAATACAGCAATAATTGTTGAATTCCTATTACTTGGCTTTATGAAATTTAGTATCATTCCTAATGCTTTTTTACAATTTTGTATTCTTGGGGGCCAGGGAGATGGCTCAGTGGAATAAGCACTTCCCTGGCAAACTCGAGGGCCTGAGTTCAATGCCTGGTTCCACCAAAAAGAAAAAAAAAATACAATTTTGTATTCTTTTTAAAAAAATCTCTGGCTGGCAACCTATCTTAGAAAGCAATCTGAGTTTGGTGTTTCAGAGAAGATGGCTAGACTCTGGATCCATTTTCTCCCACAGCTGTGTGAACAGACATGAGATAAGAATATATACTTCAATGTAATTTGATAATGTTAATTACATCCTGAAAAAATATTAAGTTCAGGTGACATTTTTCTATGGATATCTATCATAGAAAGCTAGCATTCTCTACAGATATCTATCCACATATGTGGACTCACATTGAGAAGTGAACACTTGAACCCAGTTAGTGAAACCAAAAACCTGTCCAGTCATGCTAGCCTCTCCATCCATGCACATGCTGACTGACACAAAATAACACATTGACTTTTCTTGATAAGTAAACATTGAAAGACTTTAGTTGTACAGTTGTGCTGACGGGCAACAAAAAAACACATATAGTCACACACATTTTCCTGAAGACTTTATGGCACACCAACAAGTATCACTGCCTTATTGTCAACATCAGAAGACTTGTCTACCTGTGTGGTCATGGTTACTCTTCAATACTCCATAACAACTGTCCCTTCATATCCTGTATTATTTCATCAAAATTTAGTCTAGTTATGGTGCTAAGTGAAAGAGGAACATGTTGCCACTTTTTGACCTTCAGCCTGTCCTAAAAGTACTTGACAAACATCCTCAGTAATAGGCAGGATCTATTGCTCATGAATAATAAAGGGCTTCTTAGCATTAGAAACATGGTCAGCCTCCAAGATTTGATGAAGCAGTGATTTGGCGAAGTGGTGGCCTTCAGTAGCTGCTTTTGTCATTCATGTCCACCTTTCCTTTCTCTTTAAAATCTCCAAAGACTTTTCCTTTAATTCAGAGTGCTTGATCTTCATGTGGCGAAGCACTTTTGGAGGCTTCATTGTTGGGTAGCCGTTCTCCACACATGCTAGCAAGCAGACTTACAGAATATCTATTGTGAGATAACCTGCAATGTAAGTTATATTCTCAGAAGTTAGACTCCTGCTGTAGCTTGCTTTCTTTTTGTTGTTTTCTGCTGACTCATCAGTGCTTGTTTTGAAGAATTCCTCTAGTGATATTTGTTCTGCTGTCATTGTTTATTTACTCACATTGTCAATGGTTTACTTGTGCACTTATCAAAATTATGACCAACTCAAGTGTGCCATGTGGAAAAGAGGTGATGGAAGTAATAAGCAAAATAATGGGCAGGCCAGATACTGACCAAGATAAGCTTTGGATTCTAACCCAAAGTCACCAGACATAGCTTAATTGTAACTTATTATTCACTGATAAGATTTTTATGAATCTCAGCAATTGGCTTATTATGCCTTCTGTGCAAACTTTTCTAATGTTAATCTGCATTTGCCTCAGATCCCTAGAGCTAATCACCTCAGCTCTACTTCAGATTCTCAAATGTTAGATCCTCATTCGGAGCCTGCAACCTAGATATCTGACATGCGCAGCAAAGTTTGTGCTCCTACTCTACTGTTAATCTGCAAGGAGCTGGAGATCAGGCAGTAATATGAATTGTAGACAATGTCTGCCCATTCAGATGAAGCTGTGCTAGTTTTGTCACTATTTCTTACTGTGCTGCTGGGTTCCTAACAGGTCAGGAACCACTCCTGGTCCATGGACATTTGCTCTAGAAGGTTTCATAGTGCTCAGAAAATGGACCATATCACATATAACTGGAAATTTACCAGCTTGAAGTAACACAACTCAAATATACACCATTAGGAGGCAGCAACTCAGTGTGCATCACTCCAGCAGTTGATAAGAGCTAGTTAACAAGCCAAAAGGAAGCAAAAAAGATCCCAAAGTCTCAGACCACCAATTGTTTTATAATTGCCTTACAGAGTTTTGGACTCTAAAATCAGTTCAGCTATCACATGGGTGATTTTATGGTACAATAAAGAGACAATAAAAAGTTTGTTATTCACAAAAGAAGAACTTTCTAGGGAGAGTAAATCAGGTACCAAAGCTGATCTCAAATGCCTGAACAAAGAGAGGATACAAGTGGCTTTCACTTTTATAGCAACTAGTGGATAGGATTGAGTTCATGAAGCCAGCCAAGGGTTTGTGTGGCTTGAACTTTGTCTATCAGCACTAAGGAAGAGACTGTTTCTCATGAGCTTGCTCCCACAGGGGACCCAAGAGGGAAGGAACAGTCAGGTCCTGAGAGTGGCAGCAGTCAAATGTGAAAACAAATGGAGTCAGCCTATCACAGTTTTTATTTCTTCTTTCATTCTTCATGGTTAGATTTTTGGTATTGGTGTTACATAAAAGGAATAAAAATGATTTAGAAATTATCTACAGTTTTTTCTTCCAATGGAATCAGTTAGTTAGTGCATGAATTAACTGGCTTCTAAACTTTACTAAAATTTTCTCTCATAAATTGTATTTAGAAATAGTTGTCTGACAAGTTCTTCCATGGTTATTTATGTTTTAGAGTTGTTTTTATTGAGACCAGGTTATTTAATAGACATTATTTATATTTTTAAAAAACATAAATTTTTTTGTACTACTTGCCTGTTTTCTATATTACTTTTATGTTTTGAGATAGAGATACTTCAGGTTCAGAATACTGAATAAATCATAACACACATTTCATCCTGTACCACAATTATTGGCCCATTTCTCTAATTTATTTATTTCATTTCATTCATTTATCTCTTTTTCATTCCTCTCTCTGTTATGGGAAAATATTTCAATGTGTTTGGTATACACTTAATATGCATGTAGTATTGTGCATCATGCTTTTTGCATATACTTTAACATTGATCTGAAGATACACTTCTATCTTAGTTATAGCTCACCCCTACTTTTTTTAAGGTACAGATATTCTTGGAGATAAATATCCCTTGCATCCATGTGCTGAAGGGTGTTCTGGAATATGGATCTAACGTACTCTATTTATTCTCCTAGAGATAGATAGGTATGTGATAATAAATTCATTACTACAGACAATAACACAAAGATATACTGTATCTTGGAAAAAGTATTAAGGACCTACAGCCTTCTTTCTAGAATGGCAGCACCAGTGACTGCTAGAAAAAAGAATATATTACTTTTTAATTAAAATATATATTGGCTCTTTAAAAACTGATAAAAATGTATAATTTCCTCAGATGACTGGAAGTAAAATAACAATTGGAAGGGAACAGAGTCCTTAGCCAGTCACTCACTAATCACATTTAATGATCAATTACATATAAGATCCTACGTGCAACTAGCATATGCCCCTATGTAAGACAAAGGATTTGATACCTCGAAAGAAGAATGCCAGTGACAATGATATTTCTAGAAGTCATCATGGAAGGACTCAGGCTTAGAGAAGATGCTAAAGGATGTGGCAATAATTTCCGTGCATGAAGATTTGTACAGGACATACTATGAAATTACTTGTCAGATGCAGAAGTTACATTTCTTGTTATGTAGGTCTTGCTTTATCTTGGTCTTAACAATCCAGCAGAGAAGTATAAAATGAGGTAAGACAAGCAAAGCCATATTAATAGGCTGAGCTGTAGAAGCTCAAGTCAACAACTTCTGACACTGCCAGTCCTATGGATAACCCACTATTATTATGGACTATTGGACTATATTGGAAAATTTTGCTGAATTCACACACCTATAATATTAAAATGGCAATGAAATAGCCATCTCTGAAAACACTGAACAAAAAAAGGGGATACAAATGAAGGATCACTTTGTATCTGTAGAAGAGATATACAGCTACTTTCTCTTATTTCAATAAGAAAGATTTGTACTAATCATGTTTGGACAGGATATCCTGCCTGAATCTTACACTATGAATAACCACTTTGAAGACAACAGTATTCATTGTATTAGTTATTGAGACTGTTCTACTAACTGGTTTTGAATTTCTCATTACTATTTGTTTCTCAATAAAACTACTTTTAAAATGTAGAAAGAGTTAAACCTGGAATATAAGATAAAGATATTAGGGATAAGATTGGAACAATAGGAAGCTACAGATAATGGAGCCTCACAGGTGTTGCTAAAGAGCTTTAACATCAGCAGATTTTTGCTATATGAAGATCATTCACATCATAAGAACATAAATTAAAATATCTAAATATTTTAGTCCATGCTACATCTGTTACAATTTTAGCTAATGGAAAAGAAAAATATATTTGAGAATCTTATCCATACACAGGGAAACCCAAGCCATGTGTTTTAAGGAAATTGTACATTATATAAATCAAAATGACTATAGTCATTTAATAAGCACTATACTCATTTATTCATATATAGCTTTATTAATTCCTTATACTATGAGTAACTACTGTGAAGATAATGATACACAGTGTACTATTTATGTTCTTTTACTCTCTAATAAAATTTTTTAATCAAATAAAAAAATTCATATAGTATGTTTTCCTACAAAAAAGAATGATTATGCTACAATAGTTATGAAAATTATGTTATCATTTCAAAAAGAAATATACCATGACCATAAATTGAATCTTAAAACTGTTA
Source organism: Ctenomys sociabilis (assembly GCA_004027165.1). Lineage (NCBI taxonomy): Eukaryota > Metazoa > Chordata > Mammalia > Rodentia > Ctenomyidae > Ctenomys > Ctenomys sociabilis. Next base: position 11,430 of record PVKA01009948.1, read on the forward strand.
AAATGTTTATAAACTCTACTAATTGTTTTTGTTTGAATAAATACCTGGTTAAGAATGATAGAGTAAGCTGATATTAAATACTGACACTAATAAAATACTGAGATTTTAGGCAATGAACTGAAGGTACCCTGATACTCATGTCGAACTTTATTATTTTTCTATTGCTCTGTAACAAGTAACCATTAGATGATTATTTGGAAGCCGTACATCATATCCCAATTAAAAATGCTATGGCATCATCTCAACTGATGCAGAAAAGGCTTTTGACAAAGACCAGCACTCATTCATGTTCAAAGTCCTACAGAAAATTGGAATAGCCCTCTAATTCAATCTGATAAAAGTCACCTATGACAACCCAATGGCTAATATAATCCTAAATGGGGAAAAATTGAAATCCTTCACTCTCAAATCTGGTATAAGACAAGGATGTCCTCCATCACCCCTCCTATTCAACATGGCTCTGGAATCATTAGCTAGAGTCATTAAAGAAGAGGGAGAAATAAAACGAGTAAGAATAGGTAAATAGGAAGTTAAATTATTATTTGCAGAGGACATGATATGTTACTTGGAAGACCCAAAAAACTCCACTAAAAAGCTATTAGAATTGATACACAAATTCAGTGGCATCGCAAAATACAAAGTCAGTACCCAAAAGACAATAGAATTACTCTATACAGAAAACAAACACAATAAGAGGGAAATTAGAGAAATAATACCTTTTACAATAGCATCACAGAAAACGAAATACTTTGGAGTTCATCTAACTAAAGAAGTCAAAGATTTTTCTCACAGAAAATTATAGTACCCTTAAAAAAGAGATTGTAGAAGATTTCAGAAAATGGAAAGATATTCCCTGCTTTTGGATAGGAAGAACCAACATAGTGAAGATGGCCATATTCCCAAAATTGTCATACAGATTTAATGTAATCCCAACCAAACTACCAACAACATACTTCCCAGATCTAGAGAAATTGTTCCTTAAATTTATATGGAACCAGAAAAGACCTACAATAGCAAAGGCAATCCTGACCAACAAAGGCCAGGCAAGAGGAATTACAATTCCTGACTTGAAATTATACTACAAAGCTTCTGTGGTAAAATCAGCATGGTATTAGTAAGGAAATAGACCTAAGGATCAATGGAATAGACTAGAACATGCTAAAGCCTCTACAAAGACACTCAACTACTTGATCTTCAACAAAGGGGCCAAATACACTTACTGGAAGAAAGATAGCCTCTTTAACAAATGGTTCTGCAAAAACTGGCTCTTCAAATGCCAAAAACTAAAACTTGACCCAGATCATTCACCAGGCATTAAGCTAATGTCAAAATGGATTAAAGATCTAAACATTAAAACAAAAACACTCAATCTACTGGAAGAGAAAGTAGAAGGAACTCTTGAAGACATTGGGGTAAGCAAAGAGTTCATGAAAAAAAATCAAACCTCATGGGTAAAACTTGAAAGAATTAATACATGGGACCACCTCTTACTGAGAAGTTTTTGCATGTTAAAAGGAATTACCAACAAAGTGAAAAGACAACCCACAAATTGCAAAAAAATCTTAACTCATAAGCCTTCAAACAAAGGTCTGCTCTCTAGAATTTATAAAGAACTAAAAGACATTAAGGTAGCTAAATTTAAAGATCCAATCCAGAATTGGGCATCTGAGATAAACACACACTTCTCAGAGGATGAAATTAAAGGAGCAAATGAATATATGAAAAAATGCTCCACATCACTAGCCTTCCATGAAATGCAAATTAAAACAACACTGAGATATGATCTCACTCCAGAAAGAATGGCTATCATAAAGAAATCAACAAACAAATATTGGAGATGCTATAGGAAAAAAGGAACCCTTTTCCACTGCTGGTGAGAATGTAGAGTGGTGCAACATTATGGAAATCAGTGTGGAGACTCCTTAAGAAACTAGGACTGAAAATCCCATTCAAGCCAGCTATCCCCCTACTGGCAATTTTCCCGGAGGAACTGAAAAAGTCATATCATAGTGATATATGTGTACCTATGTATATAGCAGCACAATTTGTGATAGACAAAACTTGGAAATAACCAAGATGCCCATCACATGAGGAATGGTTGAAAAAGATGTGGTATTTTTACACATGGAGTATTACTCAGCTATAAAAAATAAACTTGAAGCCTTCATATTTAAGTGGATGCCACTTGAAGATATACTTATAAGCAAAATAAACCAGACCCACATGTGTAAATATCGTATAGTCTCCCTAGTACAAGTACTCAAAAGAAGAAATACAAATAGGTATAAAACAACTAAAAGGAAAGCAAGAACTTGAGGATTGGACAATGAAGAGAGGGCAAGGAGAAAATCTGGGAAATATGACAGGGGCAAAGCCATACATTTATACACTCAAGATGGGTAAGTCAATGTTCCTGAGAAATATCAACAAGTTTTTGAAACTAACAGTTAATTAGAAGAATTTTCACCTTGTATTTTCACTATATATGCTGATACCTGTGAACCAAGCAATTGTACTGAAGATAGCAATGTGTAATAGAAGGGAAACACTTGGAATGTCTGTCATTCTGGTCTTCTTCATACGTAATTTTTGTCATGACATACCAAGTATTATTATATTGTCTTTCAATGAAGTGGTTTTTTTTAAATAAAGGGTAATAAATGAAAAATAAGACACAAGAAAACCATGTCAAAGGACAGTCCTGCTACAATGCTGTATACTGATAGATTTCTGAATTTCTGTGTAAATATATGTAAGTGTTCATTGCTATTTTTTAAATTGCTTTTTCTATATATTCTGTAAGGACTTAAAAAGTTTAATATTTCAATACTTGATACCTGTTCCATGTTATGCCTACGATGGCTGATATTTAGAAAGATAGTGAAGGTAAACTGAACTGCATATGTTGCAGGGTCCTGATCAGCTTCTCTTCTGGGTGGTTAACAACCTAAGTTTGCAGATCAAAACTTGGAGAAATGGAAGGGCCACAAGGTCAGCCAACATTTTGGCCCTAGCCTTCCAAGGTCAGTGAAGACTCAGGAAACAGGAGAACCTGTATGTAACATCATGGAAGTCAGTTGTGCCCCAAATTTTCTCATCAAGGAGATTATAGAGCCACAGAGGAATGCAATTGATGATGTATAGTGTGCCTAAGGAGAGTCACATGGAGAGAAAACATTTTCTCAGACTTTCACAGAGAGCAAATTGGTCAAGCAACGGCCATGACTCATCCACATGGCTGACACTGACAAAGGATCTACAAAGCACGGTATGGGCTTACAGGATAAATCCTGATGGGACTTGACTGACCTTATCAGATCCAAAAGTTACATTTCTTGTTATATAGGTCTTCTTTTATCTTGGTCTTAACCATCTAGCAGAAAAGTATAAAAATGAAGTATATGTAGTAAAGCCATATTAATATTCTGAGCTGTAAAGGACTTAATTCAACAACTTCTCCTGATAACCCACTACCATGGTGGACTGCTGGACTGTGTTGGATTGTTTTGCTGAATTCATGTTCCTATAGTATTTACATGCCAGTGGAGTACCCATATCTGACAGGACTAACCATTAAGAGAGGCTACAAGGGAAGGACCATTTTGTATTTGCATGTACAGAATAGTTAGGATAGATATACCACTACTTTTACTTAACTCAATGAGAAGATTTGCACTAATAGTGTTTGGACAGAATATCCTGTCTGCTTCTTGTTTTATGGATAACCACTAAGAAGATAACAATATACAATGTATTAATTATTGAAATGATCCTATTAATCAGCTTTGAAACTATCTCATTGATATTTGTTTCTCAATATAAAAAATTAAATTAAATTAAAAATAATGGATGACAGGAAAAAGTGATTATAACAAAAAATAAAATAAAATAAAAATGCTATGGCAGAAATCAGAAATAGAGAAAGATTTGGGTTTTTTATCAATTACTATGACATTTAAAGCATTTAGCTGTATGTGTGCTCTATTTATTTCTGTCGCTCACTTATATGTCATGATTCTGAATCAAGAAAAAATCTTTGAGATACAAAACTGAGAAATTAAAATACTACTACTTTCTAGAACTCTTTTTGGCTAAGTTCTAAAAAAAAAAAAATTGGGGGAGTATGGAATATCCAGAAGTGTGGAATATATGCTTCTTGATAAGAAAGAAAAAAAAGGAAGTAAATAATAAATATAATGACCTTTAATGAAGAAAAGGAATTCTGTCCCTAGAAAATAATCTCCACTTAAAATAGGCTTGACAGGCTGGGGAGATGGCTCAGTGGAATAAGTGCTTCCCTGGCAAGTGCAAGGACTTGAGTTCAATCCCCAGTTCTGCCAAAATGAATAAATAAAATAAAGTAAAATAGGCTTGACACTCTTATCTTTGAGATATGTTGAGCTCCTCCTTAAAAATACTAATTTAGCAACAGAAAAATACCATATTAAAATTACTTCAGTATAGTTAGGTCCCTGTTTAGCATGTACAAGATCCTAAATTTAATCATCAGCACCAGCAAAACAAAACACTTTTAATAACAGTCATTGTGAATGTTTCACTATTTAACAGTATTCTTATGGAAGTGCAAGTATTAGAAGCTACAATTCACATCTGTATTATGAGTTAATATGAATCAAAATAAGTAAATAATTTACTTATTAAGCATTTACTTAAATATGTGCATGTTTTAAAATTCTGCCTTGATACAGCTGACTGATGAACAATTACATGGGCATTCAAGAGTAATTGGTAATGTTATGCAACTTTGAATTTGTAATTTTTATCCTCATTCAATCTACTTTATTGAGATGGAAGAAAATTAGAATACTGGACAGTGCTGAGGAGTGAAAGTATTCAGGATAGATTTCTTAAAACAGTTTTTCACCTTTATCTGCAAAGACTTGCATATTAAAATTGTTTCATAAAGTTTATGAACAGAATTATAAAACCTAGTAATGAAATGCAAATATCTCTGTTCATTAAGGCTCGACTCTTTCATCAATTTTGCATACATAGTTCAGTAGGGATTGATAATTATATTGCAATGTGAAAAATGTTTATTAAGTACCAATATGAAGCAGCTAGGTGTATCCAATTACACCCATATAATGCAATTTCACAAAGTGATTTGATTTGATTTATTACTTCATCATCTTCATTTGACTGAATTTGATGGCATTTGGCATATTTTCAAAGTGAATTATGATGGAAATACAACCAAACAGTTCTTAAAATCAGGAATCTTATTTTGATGACATTGTGTATATTAATATAATTCTTTTTAGGATTATATAAAGAAATGTCACTTAATATTTAAAATTGTTGATCTATCATATTTATCATATATTTTATTCAATTAAATACTTTTGACAGCTTAAAACCAGCCTAGAGTTAATACTAGAATTTTTGGTTTGATAAGTTAAATATTTCAGACTCATTTTCTAATTATATTATACAAATGTTGCCATTAAATAAAGCATCCTAAAAGAAAAATTTCAAGATGGGTTTTCAAAGAAGTGAGATTTCTCTTATAACCAGCAAAATCATACCTTCTACATAAATTTCTAATTAGAATTACAAAATAACCACATAAATTTAAAAATATTATAGCTGGATAGGTGCCAAGCAATCACTTAAAAAGATTCTTTTGTGAAGACCTGGAATTGCATCTTATTCCTTAGCAATTGTTTCTAAGCAGTTCTTAGTAACTATTCCTAAAATCGCAGTTTTCACCTTTCAACTCCAAAACCATCCCCCAACGCCCAAAACTGTCGCCTTGGCAGATGACGTCACCACCGAGGCACACTCTGACCTGCGCAGCTGCTTCTGACGTAGCCGGCCTTCCACCCTGATTGTGTCGTCCATCTGTTGTGAGAGGCGCACATCTTTCCTATGTGATTTACTTTGTGCCATGTATTCTTCATCTCTTCACTAAAGCTACAGGTCAGAGGCCTTTCAGAGATTAAACTCTGCTTCCTCCTCATTGAGCTTAAGGCCGTTTCTCCATCCTCACCCTAACCTCACTCCCACTTTTGGTTCTGACAGGTAGCCCCTCTTCTGGCCTTTCTCTTGCTTCTGTCATCATGTGACTTTTTCTCCAGCTGATATCTACTTCCTCTTTCAATCTCCTTAGCACTTATTGAAGTATAATGTAAACAAATAAAAATCAAAAGGCATAATTGTGAAGCTCCATAAATTTTTATGCCTTGCACTCCAGTATAATCAGCATCCAGATGAAGAAACAAAACGTCTCTGCCATGCTACAGGCCAGGCCTGACCCCACTCCAAACTACGCCTTAGTCTTTATTCCCCTTCACCAAATAACTTTTATGAATGCTATTAACATTTCTATGTTGATAAATCCTGCCCTGATTATCTTAAATCCCAGTTTACTGCTTGAAATTGTTTATATTTCTTTTGTACAGGTAGACATTAAAATCTAATAATTCCTTTTTCAATATCTGAAATTGATTTTTTTCTCTCTTTTATTTATTTATTTGGTACAGAGTCTCACAATGCAGCTCAGACTCATACTGATGCTCCTTTCTCAGCCTCCGTAGCACAGAGATTACAGGTCTCAGTCACCAGGCCCCATTTCAGGGCCAGCACAGAATGTGGTACCTGGGATCAAACTCAAGTCCTTGAGCTTGCCATAAGCTCCATGTGCATTAAACTCCATAAGCAGGTAGAAGCTTGAGGTGAGCTATCTCCTCAGCCCTGTTTTTTTGTTCATTCACATTTTACTACCAGAGTATAGGCCATGGTTCAGAAACAGTGGACTGCAGCCCAATACTCTCTTTTACATGTTTTTGTAAATCATTATACTGCCTTATTCAATGTTTTGTTATTGAAAAACAGCCAGTTGTTCATTCACATACTGGATGAAGCTGTTTTCCTGACACAAATATTTATTTAAGTGTAGAGGATCATTGTTATCATGCAAGTAATTACCACAGAGACCAGAAGGCCTGAGAAGCCTGAAACTTTTTTATAACTTTACCCTTTACAGAAAATAATCAATCTTTGTTTTATTTTATTTATTTATTTGTATTTTTTTAGAGAAGGGGCTACATGTTCTAGGTCTTGCTACTAGATGAAACTCATAGTGATCTTCCTGTTTACAGCCTCCCAAGAGCTGGAATTACAGGCATATACCACCATGCCCTCTCAGTTGCTATCTCAGTACACCCCCAAGAGAAGGGCCAGCACAGCAAGCCTGGGGATCGAACCCCTGGCCCCTGAGCCTGCTTGAAGGTGCTTTAGTCTGCTGAGCTATTTGATGAGCCCTCAATCTTTGATTTTGATCTTCATTATTTGCATTAAATTACACTAGTAATTTCCCGTTGGGTTACGAATGCTAGTTTCCCATTCCTGCTATCATTGGCTAGTTACTCTATTAAGGCTACTCAAAACATCTTTCATATTTACCATACAGTCTTCTGATCAGCATAGGATTAAATACCTTTTCCTAGCAATCAAAGCATCTTCTTGTTAAGAAAATTGAAAACTACAAGCATTAAAGGAGGAGTCAAGTACAGTGGCCAAGCTACATGCTGTTACTTCTTTCTTCATTGCAAGTACATCTTATCCTTTAATGTTGTATCCACATATTTTATCTGTAACTATATCCCACTGCTACTAAGGTGGCCTTCTCTTCAATCCTTGTATGTATTTCTTCTTCCACATCACCTAAGTTTTTGAAGCTTATACACCCTTTACATCAGATCCAGGTTCTGGATCTTCTCAGGAAGTTGAGCCCTGCCATCTTCCCTCTCTGTCATCTTATAGCACATGCAGGCTACAACACAGACTGCACAGTGACTATCCATCATTATAAATTCCTTCCTCAGGGATGGGAAGCTCCTGAAAGGTGGAGCATATTACTTCTACCTTGCTCGAAACCACTGGGCACAGATCAAAAACGGAATGGCAACTGCTGTACTTGACTTCAATGCCCCGTGAGTAAATTAAATCAGAATTTTTTTTGAAAAATAATGCTGTCATAGTAAAATCACAAAACTTGATTTCCACCTTTTGTATTCCACAGGAATTACAGTCTAAAAGTTCAGGTTATTGAGTACAACTTGTGAAGAAGAATATCTTAGGTCATTATGTGCCCCTATACTAGGATATCTGGGACTGAATAATGCATAAGAAATAGAAATTTCTGGAAGCTGAAAGGTTTGAAATCAAAGGACTGGTATAACAAGGGATTTCTTACTGAATTGTCCTTTGGTGAAAGGCAGAAAGTCAAGAAAGAGAGACAAGACAGGAAAATAGACAGGAAACACAGCAGGCCAGATTTGTAGTTGTATAAATGAAACTGCTCCCAGAATAACAGCACTGATCATTTCATGGATGCAGAGACATCATGGCCGAATTATCTATTAAAAATCAGGCTTCTAAGTGCAGGTCAGACAGCTCAGTGGATTAAAGCACCTGCTCAATATCAATGATTGACGGAAAATACCTGTTCCATGTTATGTCTAAGGCATTTGATATTCAGACAGATACTGATGTTAAACTCAACAGCCTATGTCTTAAGGTAATAATATCATTAAGCTTCTCTTCTGAAGGGCTAACAACTTAAGTTTGCAGACCAAAAAATTAGAGAAAAAGAAGGGCTACAAAGATAGACAATATTTTGGCCCTAGCCCTTCAAGGACAGTGAGGACTCAAGACATAAGAGAACCTGTACTATATTATCCTCTAACTCAATGGTGTCTGAAATTTTCTGACCAAGGAGATTATGGGGCCAGAGAGGAAAGTGACTGATGATGTAGAGTGTGCCTAAGGAGAGTCACCTGGAAAGAAAACATTTTCTCAGGCTTTCACAGAGAACAAATTGGTCAAGCAATGGCTGTGACTCATCCACATGGCTGAAAATGACAAAAGGTCTGCAGTATGCTGTACAAGGTTTCAGGGTAAATCCTGAGGAGATCTGACTGACTTTGTTGGATACAAAAGTTACATTTTTTTCTTAGGTAGGACTTGCAATATCTCAGTATTAACCATCAAGCAGAAAAGTATAAAAATGAGGTATTAATACACTGAGCCATAAAAGGCTTAAGTCAACAACATCTGACATTGCCAGTTGTATGGTTAACCCTTTACTGTTATAGATGACAGGACTATATTGGATTACTTTGCTGAATTCACTTACCTACAATATGTGAATGGCAATGGAATGCCCGTCTCTGACAAAAGTAAACAAAAAAATGGGATATAAATCAAGGTCCATCTGGTAGTGAAAAAATATATACATATATCTGTATATACAAAATAGTTTTCATACACATACAGCTTTCTCTTAGTTTGATGAGAAGAAAGTTTTGAATGAATAATGTTTAGACAAGATATGTCTGCCTGTTGTACTATGAATAACTACTACAAACACAACAATATGCAATGTATTAATTATTGTAACTGTCCTACTAACTTGTTTTGAAAATATCTCATTGATACTTCTTTCTCAATAAAATTAATATAGGGGCCAGGGAGATGGCTCAGTAGAATAAGTGCTTGGCTGGCAAGCACAAGGGCCTGAGTTCAATACCCAATTCCACCAAAAAAAATTAAAAATTACATTAAATTAATGCATAAAAAATAAAAATAAAAAAGCACCTGCTTAGGCAGGCACAGGGAATGGGATTAGATCCCCAAAGCGTCATGTCAGCCACACCCCCAGGGTGCACTGAGAGGGTAACTGGGATTGTGCATAGTGGGTGGCATGTGCCTGTCATCCCAGCACTTGGGAGGCTGAAAACAAGAGAATCACTATGAGTCTGATCTGTGTGGTGAGACCCTGTACGCCCTGTACTAAACACATAAAAAAGTCATACTTCTTAAAAGTATTACAATGGCAATTAAATTTACATATAAGTTCAGGTTAAGTCAGAAAGGGACAGACCATAGCTAGGAAAAAATCTACAGATTTAGCGCAAAACACCTTTACTTTATAACTCTAGTTTATCATTCTACATATAGTAACTTAGAAATGGCATATTTCAGATTCAGTATGTACATTTTCATCACTGAAAACTATTTTCATTTTATTGTACTTTTCTATATGGCTTTAATAATGAAGTTTAGGAGAATTGTTTGTGATTTTTGGGTTTGTTTTATTCATAATTTTTCTGATCTTCAAGGGACAAAAAAAAGTCTTTAGTAAATAAATCATATTTGGGTTATCTTAGTTATTGTTCTCTTGTTGCTGGGTCAAAATACATTACACCCAAAATTAAAGAGGGAATGTTTTTATTTAGCTCATAGTTTGTGGACGATTCATTCCGTATTCGGCTGGCTCGACTATGGAATGAATCGTAGCATAAGCAGAGTAGCATAAGGCAGAGGGCAGCAGTTCATGGTGTTGGAAAACAGTGAAAGTAATAAGAGCAAAAAGGAGGAGCAGCAGAAAGGAAGTCTCTTGCTCTTCCTACTATTGCATTCTGGCTATCCACCCCCATAATGGGTGGAGCGCTTACACCGACAATCCCAGCAATGGACCATGAGTCAACCACAAATTCTAGAAGCCAGCCCTGTGTTTGTATGAGGCTGGGGAAATCCAGACCCAAAGCATAACCCAAGTGAACCATGGAACTCCAAGCAGTGCACAGGTACATGCTTGGAGATCTTTAGCGAAGAAAAACAAAACAAAAAGGCATAAGAATTAAGCATATAGAAGCCGCTTCAAGCATGCAAGGATCAAAACTTCCACACATTGCTTCCATGAAAAGGCCATTACAAATAATTTTAAATGGCTCTTCATTGCATTTTCAAAGAAATCTCACATTTCATAAGTAAATGCTTGCTCGGAAGTTCTCAGAATTCTGAATTGTATGGCCCCTGACGAGAGAAAGCAAATTCCCTAAATCGGAAAATAAAGTGGAAGAAAATGGAGCAGCAAGCTGCATCACACTAAACAATTGTCCTGCGATTGTGCAGACCAAGACAATACTTTGGAGAGTTCAGTGTTAATCCAAAGATACTTGGCTCCAGGACATTAACATTACCTTTGTAGTCCATGACAACACATGTGTACAAATGCCGTTTTTAAAAATCCTAAATTACAAATTCATCACACTTGTTTCTTCCATCTTTCCATCTCATGTTTTCTCTTGAAGTTCTCAAATATACAAAAGAGTGAGCCCCACGGATGCATCAGCCTGTATGGCTTGGAGATGATCCAGCAGTGGCACTCCTTTGAGCACTGTCCTTCACAAGGGCTTTTCCAGTCCCTTTACCTAGCATTCTAGCAGTTGAAGCTACATGATTAATATGCCAACTTCCAAATGATCATGTTTTCTTAAAAATTACAGAACCTAGAATATTCAGTCACCTTCACCCTACATAAGAACTTGTAGGACTTCTCTGTATTCTGTAACTGACATGAGGCGCATGATTACTGCCAGGTTTCACTTGCAGAAAGGTGTGATGTGTAGCTAGACCAGCCTGAGGAGGCTGAGGACCACTGTGATCTTTGGTCAGAAAAGAAGCAAAAAAAAACCACACACATGCCTTGCCTAATGAAAACACCACAAAGCCCTTCATCTTCCTGCCCATGGTCCTCTGCACATCCTTTCCCACACTACAAAAGCTCTCTGTGCCCCCTGAGTTACCAAAAATGGGGCTTTGAGGCATTGGTTTCTTCTGCTCAGAGGGCCAGCCCTTGAGTAGAACTGATTTCCTTTGCACTGATGCTTTCCTCCTGGGTATCAGCTTTCAAGTGTTTAACAGCTGGACTTGGCACCAGTAATAATTACAATGAAGAAAAAGTTTATGGGGATTTAAATGGCCTCTGGTACAGCATAAGATGTGCTATGGTCTCACAATGCTGATGGCAGAATATTGCAATTTGTTTACTGCATGACTACTTCAGGGCACTCTGCCTAATCTCTGTTATGCACCTGCGGGCTCAAAAATAACCCTCAACCCTTCTCTGTGGGCTTTAGGGACCTCTGTCAACTGCCTACAGGGAATGTGACATTAAAGTGAAGGCCCCCACAGCAAATGTAAATTTTGCTTCAGTTCTGCTCAACAGACTTCTTATCATTTAGGAGTAGTATAAATTTAATATGATTCTTATTGTAACTTGGCAGTTTATTTTTAATCTTGTCTTTAGAAAGTATTGGCCATATTCACCAGGTTACAGAAGTGTCTTTATAATAAACATCAAAGCTTTTGTGGAATAGTATGTTCATTTTGGTTTAAATTCTCAGTTGTTTCATTATTCTTTTTGCACATTTTCCCCAATTTTAGTTTTCAGCTTTTTGCCTTTCATTCCAATTGTTGCTAATCAATTAACTTCAAAACTATTACCATGTAGTAATAATTATCAGTTTAAGTAGTTTTGCACCCAACATATAACCACAAATTCTATTCTAAAGCATTCATTTACCATTATTTCAAACTACTTATACTATGGAACTAATGCCTATGGAGTCAATGAGCTCAGAGTTGTGATAAATAAATCCAAATAGTGTCTTCATGGAGCTCAGAGCTAATAGCTAGACATAGGGGCTAGTGAAATAATTGTAAAACAAATGTGACATAGCTATGACATCTAGTGTCATGAAAAAGAAGCATGCCGTGTGATGTCATACTATTTTTTGTAAGAGCATATAATTCTTCCCCCAAGTGGTATTACTGGAGCTTAGATCTGAATGACACGTGTAGTTGAACTAAGTTAAGAATGCAGAGGTGAGAGTATTAAATATAGCAAATAACATGGCAAAGATCCTGTGTGGAACAAGTTCCTCAGGGAGCACAAGAAACTGAAAGGAAATCAGTGCGGCTGAAGCAAAGAGAATAAGGGGAGCCTGGGTGTAATAAGGAGCTGTGTATTATTGATTCTGTCTTCAAACTGTCTCCTCACTGTGCTCAGTTCTCTAACTTCTCATTCCTCCCAATCTTCTTTAGAGTAGGATCAAATTCATGTCTTTTCTAGATTAATACATCTCTCTACTGTCCGCTCTTATGATGTCACTCTGGCCCCTACAAGTGAGTGCGCTATAGCCAGCAATATTTCCACAAGCAGACTGTGTTACAACAGCTTCTACTTAACGGTAACCCATGGCACTCCGCTTTTCCTAAGAGAATAGGCCTACCAAACCGTATGAATGTTTCTAATGTACCGTGGCCTCTTCTTCCAGCCTCCAGAGAACGTGTACTCAAGCTATTCCTGATACATGGAAGCTACTGACTTTCTTCACTTGGTTACTAGATGTAATTTTTTTAAAAAAGAGATGTCAATAATGAGGCTTTTCCCCAAAACAATTCCTGCTCTCATTTATGTTTTCATGGTCTCATACTTGTCCTTTCTGATGGTAGATTACATGACTGGCCCTAATTTTTCACTCTTTGTTTTTGTGTGTTTTTGCTGCTACTGTAGAGTCTTTGCTATGGAATATGGGTATGCCTCTCTACCCCTTACCTTCAATGTGACTATGACGCTTGCTTCAGCAAATGATATATTAGCAGACATCAAGTAAGCCAAAATTCAAGTTTCTTTTGTGGGTAAGCCATCTCTGTTATGCTTAGACTACTGAATGAGCAGCTTAACATTCTTTAGCTGAGCCCAGAAAAGATCAACAAATCCAAAGGGCCAGCCAGACAGCTCAGGGGACTAATGTGCCTGCTTAGGTAGGTGTAGGGACCAAGTTTCTATCTGGCTGTGCCAGCCCCAACCCCAGGGCACGCAGAGATAACAAATGACATTGGACATGGAGGTGCATGCCCATAATTCCAGCACTTGAGAGGCTGAAATCAGGAGGACCACTGAGAGTCTGATCTGTGTAGTGAGACCCTAGAAGACCCTGTACTAAAATACATGTAAAAAAATCAACAAATATACTCAACTAAGACAAAACCATGTGAAAAAACTACTGTAACATATATTATAAATATCTACTTCACTGAGATTGTTATTGAGGTGCCATTACATTACAATCATTAATAAAATTTCAATAGGTATGAACTGCTTTAAATGGAAAATGAAAAGTATATCATATGATTTGTCTAAGCTAATAAAGTAAAAGGAATGATACAGACACACAGGTAAGTTTTTACAGATGACTTATCTACCTGTAAGAAGTTAATGATAACCAGGAAAAGAACTTACTTGGACTAGCTGAGCAGATTCCTTACTGCTCACTATCATGAGCATGCCCTGTAACTCCTTGGTATGTACTGCATTTCTGTGACTTGAAATTGAGAATGAATTTAGCAAAGGTAGAAAGTAAGTTTGTCTTGAGAAATGGCTCCAGTGGATTTCTGTGACTTTTCTAGAATGCTAAACTGGATTCCAGAGGCGGCACTGGAATCATTATTTGATGCCAAATTTAGGTTCAACTGGACAAAGTGTAATGATTGATTAGCAATGCCTTCCCTGAACATGACAGGAAAGATTTTGCGTTATCAGAATCATATGTTTGACATAATAATAATTATTATTAATTATAATTATTTTTATTATTTGGTACAGGGTCTCTCTATGCAGATTGGACTCATAATGATCTTCCTATTTTCAGCCTCCCCAGTGCTGGGATTACAGGTATGCACCACTACTCTAGTCTCTGCAGCTAGCTCAGTGTGCCCAAGGTGTTGGGGGGAGTTGTCCAGAGTGGTATGTGGTGCCAAGGTTTGAACCCTGGTCCCTGAGCTTGCCTAAGCAGGTGCTCAGCTAACTGAGCAATCTTGCAAACACACGTTTGACATACTTAGAGAACATCTATCATTCATTCACATTTGACATCCTGTAACTTTAGTGTCAATGAAATAAAAAAACAATGTAAATGAAATACAGCTGAAATCTTGAACAGTCAAGCATTACCTATTTTCTTTTGTTAAGTAAACAGAACAGCTTAATAAAGAAATATAATTGTTTTTCTTACATGCAGTATTCCACAGTTCAGAGATTCACTCAGTGTATTGATTACCCAGAAATCTTTTGACATCAAGTAATAAAATGCTCACTCAAAATCCAGAAATTGTTGGCCTTTTCCGTAATAGGACATCATGTTGTAAGACTGCCTTTTCTCTCCATCACTCAGCTCAGCTCTCTATGAGAGACTAGCAGTCCTAGAGTTTTTGGGGAAATAAAAGACTGAATCCTATGGGCCCTATTTTACCCATCTAAGTCATACACTTACCCCTAATCTACTGATATTTCCAAGAGAAAAGGAGTGTTGACCTTCCATGGTAAGGACATACTCCTGCCTTCCTGAGGTACTGTAATTGATTTTATTTTTATTTCTCTTTGTTTTCCTAGGTATTCTGATTTCTTCACACTATGTGATATTTCTATAAGAAAGATGTCAGCATCATTCATAAAGACTAAAAAGGAGTCAGGGGTACAGTTCTGGTTGGGCTTCTTTTTTAAAATATATGATTATAACTTTTGAATCTGTTACACTTAGTTTTGGCAAGATGAAATCTTAAATCTGTCTCAGTTTTGCAAGCATGATGATACAAATTAGGGCTTTTTTTGATTAGCATTATTTTTCATTCTCCTTAAAGTGATTTTTGCATAAAATTTGCTCTACAGTATAACATGAGATAATTGCTTTAAAATGTACTTGGTATAATAAAAAATCTTCAACATAGTGCTCTTTTTCTTTGTAGTGTAAGGAAGACCTAATAATTTTTTTGTATTATATTCTCCACCATTGTTTTTTTGATTAAAAGATGTTTCTAAGTATAGACCTTCCATGTAAATATTGAAACAAACAAAAGGACAATGTTAATTATGTGAAGTCAGGAAAAGCCTGGTATATTCAAAGCTCATCTGTGGTGTAATGAATATTCTTTACAACACTAACTTAGAATGCATACTGTTGAACCAGTGCCAGGGACTGCATGTGATTTCCTGCAGAACTAAAAGTACATTGTTCAGTTCTTGGAACAAATTTCTTAAGATTTCTCATTATAAATGAACCAAGAAACACGACTCCATTTAACATGGAAAAAAGAGGTGCAACTCAGGGTACTCATCCATAGAGTACATCTCCCTCAGTTTTTTAGGCCATAACACTCAGGTAACTGTACCTCTTGCTTACTTCCTAAGTCCTTTAGGATTCCACCACCTGTACATTTTGAACATTCATTGGGAGATGATCACTTTTACTGTGATATAAATAAGTGATACTATACACACAGCTTTGCATGGGTAAAACACTCAAGCATACTTCATGTGCTTTGAAAAAGACTCTCAGGCAAAATTTACAAATCTATCAGGTAAAGAGTTACACCCCGCTGAATCTTGTTCACTTGACTTTGAGATCTAAAGGCCTTACACATTTTCCTTCTTTGAGGTAAGAAATAAGTACACATAAATAGGACTAACAATAGCATTTTCTATATTTTTCATCTAGAATATTTGATACTTTGTTCCACTCTGCAGGCTCTTCACAGACTGGGGCATTGTCAGGATTCCCTGGCTGCTTCCTGCAGTCTAATTCTAACAATGCACCCTAGATTCCTATCCTGCCTGCCTCTAGCAAACCCCTTTCTCTTGGTTAGAGTATTTCTCAAAATGAAAGGGAAAAAAAAGAAGCAAGACCAACAACATTTTCAAATGGTGCACGTCAGCTTTAGCGTAGGTAGTTATATTTTTTATCCCTTCCAGATGCATCATGCAAAAAGAAAGTGAAGCAAGAATAACTGAATTTGAAAAAAGGAAATTTATGTTTCAGTGCTTGTCAAAATCAAAACTGAATATCAAAATTCATCCTCATAAATTATTGCTTAAAAATTCATGGGATCAAAATAAGTAGGAACCAATCATGCAAAGATAATTCTGTCTAGCCATTTGTCTAGTGTGTTCTTTTACCTATATGTATCCTCAACTGAAATCTGTTACATTTTTGATAAACCATAAAAGTGACACAATGCTGTTACACAGAGGTAAAAATACCTGGATCTTGTACCTTCTTTAAACTCTTGGGACTGCCATGTTGCTGTCATTTAGACACAGAATTCAAATGCCTATTTTTACATAACACTTTCCTTCTCACGAAGCAAAACTGCTTTGGTAAAGTACAGCAAGTAACACAGTAATGCCTCAGTTCATGAATTTAATTTGTTCCACAAATATGAGAAGGATGGCCACACTCATGTTTGTGTGGTGAAGATGACATGACCATGGTCATGTTTGCCACCTGATGGAAAGTTCATGAACAGAAGCAAAATTTTGCTTAATGCTTCTCTTTATAAATTGCTCGTGGACAGATGTGTTCATGCACTAAAGTATTATTGTTGCGTGCTTTGTAAACATGGAAAGGGTATATTCAATGTTATGTAGAAATTATTAAAATATGTATCATGTTTCATGCATAGAAAAATGAATTAGAACATAGTATTAGTAACAAGAAATATAAACAGGTAAAACAAGTCTTAAGTAATGGAATGAGATAATTATCATATATTCCTTGATGTTGATAATAATTATCCTCATTAAAAAAGAATAAAATTAATGTATTTATATATAGCTCTGAGTTCATTTTTTGACAAATATTCATAGGTGTGTGTAGATAAAAGTTTGGAAAGCACAATATCAACCATCTTTCTCTGGAATGCTCAATTGTGAACAAAAATCCTTCATTTTAAGTTTCCTGTTTAACACTCCTCATCGGTTATGTTAGTTAATGACTGATACGTATTTATGAGTTGATTTTTTTTTTCTGCAGTTCGGAGCAAATACTTCTACTGCTAAAATTTGACTTTGTATACCACACTACTAATCACACAGGAAGCATGGTTCTTTCACAGATCTTCATGACTTTATCACCAGAAAGTAAATATATACACATCCTCATTCAACAATTTCATGTTCATGAAGTTTAAGAAACATCAATGTGATTTATGTGTGTGTGTGTGTGTGTTTGTCTGTATATATATATATATATATATATATATATATATATATATATATGTATATGTATATATATATATACATATATATATATATTTGTGTGTGTATGAGTGTTGTGTGTGTGTATACATATATACTTCATTTTGTGACTGGGTATGGAAATAAAAGTTATTACAAGAGAATGTTAATGACTCATATAAAACATGTAGGTGGTTATCAGACTTAAAACCCTCGATGTAGACATATCAGGATAGTTTGCATTTAAATATTCTAGTGTTTGGTGTCAGAATTTTTCAAATTTAAGAAAGACCAGCTGCAGCACCACATGTGACACGGCGCCTCCTCCAGGGATCAGAACCACGCCCTGTGATTCGGTACATCAATGCGTCTGCTGTAAAAATACATCCGTGGAATAAATAAAAACTGTAAATAGCTTCAATTATTTCAGGTAAGCATTTTCTGCCAAATAAATTTATAAAAAGCATAAGAAAAATTGTTTGGTTCTACTGATTAGATGATTTATAATTTGTGCCTAAGATACTGTAAATTTTATAGTGTGTCAGTTACATTTCAGAGCTGCAGTTCTTGCGCCTTTGAAATTAAGAATTGCCACTGCCCACCTCTGTAACATTTCTTAAAAGCTCGCTTGTGTTCCTCAAGCCCTTTATTTTCCCATCTCTACTGAAGAAGTGACTTTATTAAGTGCACATGTTTTTTCAATAAATAATTTATGTAAAATTAAATTAACTAAATTCACTTAAAGAATATAAATCAGTCAATTTTGACACTTGTGCACCACAGTGGAATCAAGCCCACAATTAAGACATAAAACAGTTTCAGTTCCATTAAAGAGTTTTCATGCCCTTTTGTAATATATTGAGCCTTTCCATCCTCTCGTCAATCTGAGTCTTCAGCCATTCATTTGCCTTTTCCACATGGCTAATTTTGAACTTTATGTTAATAGAGCTACATAATACACATTCATTTGTGTCTTCTTATTCTCTGTGCTTTTAAGGTTATTCTATGTTATGACATTGCTAGCCTTTTCTTTTTATTCTGGAGTATCATTCTAATCATCTTAGAAAAAAGCATAGAGAACAAGTTACTTGCTTGTATTGCTTTTTAGTTCAGTTAGTATTTGCAATGTGTACTGCGTGCACCAGTGCTGAGTGAATACTGTTGTTATATCTCCTTAAATAATTTACCCTTTTACCATTACACAATATTTCTTGTGGCATATAGTTTTATATATTTTATGCATATATAAAGTTCACGTTCCTTCAATATTTAAATGACAGTGGAATACCCATCTCTGAAAAAACTAAACAAAAAATGGATACAAATGAAGGACCATTTTGTATCTGTGTATACAAAATAGCTCAGATAGATATACAGCTACTTTCTCTTAATTCAATGAGAAGAAAGATTTGTACAAATAGTGTTTGGGCAGGATATCATGCCTGCATCTTGTACTATGAATAACCACTACAAAGACAACAACGTACAATGTGTTAATTATTAAAACTGTCCTATTAATCTTTATTTTACAGAACAAGCCTTTCCATTGTTTACTACTGCAACAGCTTCATGTTTTATTTAGCCTTCTGACTTTGTGCTTATGCTTTCAACACTTTCTCCATGATTTTCTACTCTTCAATAAGGAAAGTGTGCTTGATCCTGTCATGCACACACTTGGCACACATGGAGCCCCCATCAGCCCTGCTGTCGTGCTTCTTCATTTTAGACAATCTCATAAAAACTTTAGGCTGCACAGCTCGAAACCCTCGACGTCTGCCTCGCCACACACCACATGCAGATTTGGGGGCCTTCCCAACCTTCTTGGTATAGAGATAAACAATTCTATTCCCTGGGGTTTGGGACAGCCTAGTTTTGTTAGAGGCAGTGTTGTAGGAAAGCCTACCACAGTACGTCAGGCTCTGGACCATTATGAAAGCCTCTAGACACAGTACCCGAAAGAGGCTATTAATTGGTTTTGAAACTAGCTCATTGCTATTTGTTTCTTAATAAAATTAATTAAAAAATAAAGTGTAAGCAGTCTAAATATTTTGAAAGAAAATTTAATCTTTTTATAGTAGTTATCAGATACTATTGCTATTTTTTCATTGATTTGTTTCATTATTCCTTTATTCCATATTTTCTGTTAGTTTTCTTATGATTTGATGAATGTGTGGGAGGCTGGGGGTGTCTTGATTGTGCCTTTGATTCCTTTTCCATAGATTTTGTGCAGCAGGTTTTTGTATTATGGTTGCCATGGGGCTCACAGAAAATATATGTATCACATTCTGTTTTACCTTACCTTTTGTATCCTTTGAGCAATGTCTTAAGAAGATATTGGTTATTTCAGGATATATATTTCATCATGTATAAATTTAGTGAGTTTTGATATTAAAAGAATTTTCATATTTCACCTTGGCTGTTAAATGTTTGGCATAATGCTTTTTACGATACCCTCATTATCCTTTTAAAATCTGTAGCAATAACTCCTTCTATTACTTTTATTACATTCTTTTTCTTTCAGCCATTCGAGGTGGGGATATTTCACTTTTATTGTGGTTTTTTTTAATTAATAGACTTTATTTTTAATAGCAGTTTTAGGTTTACAGAAAAATCAAGCAGGAAGTACATAGTTTTGACAGACAACAACACTTCGCCCTACTATTAATATCTTGTATTACTGTGGTACACATGATAAAAATGGATGAACCAATACTGATATCATTACGAATCAGAGTTCTTATCTTACATTATGCTTCACTTCTCTACTAACAATACCCAAATATGACTGATCAATGTTCTCATTTCTCTTTCTGAATTTTTTTATTTTTTATTTTATTGAACTACAAATATCAATGAGACAGTTTTAAGACACCTTAACAGGATGGATTCAATAAATTAATACATTGCAAACTGTTTTCATACTGGTTTTTTTTTTTTTTTTTTTTTTTTTTTTTTTTTTTTTTTGTCTTTTTGAGACAGGGTCTTGCTATGGAGTTCAGGCTGGCTTTAAGCTCACTTTGTAGCTCAGGCTGGTCTCGAACTCACAACAATCCTCCTGCCTTAGCCTCCCGAGTGCTGGGATTACAGGCATGCGCCACCACGCCCGGCTTCATAATGTTTTGGTATCATACAAGGTACATGCATGATATTATACTTACAGACATTATTATAGCAGATGTCTCTTACCAGTAAATTAAGAGAGTGTAGCTGTTTATGTATCTTATTTTTTATACCTGAATTATATCAAAGACTCAATAATTAATACATTCTACCTTGTTATTTTCCTAGTGGTTGTCCATAGTACTAGAAGCTGACACAATATCCTGTCCAACCACCATTAGTGCAAATCTTGCCTCTCATAGAATTATGTAGAAGAACGGCATATCTATCCCAACTGTACTGTCCGTAAACACACATCATGATTCTTCCTTTCTATACCCCTTCCTATGCCTACACCTGTCAAAGATGGGTACTCCATTGTCATTCAACCGATTTAGGTGCCTGAACTCAACAACAGAATCCAACACAGTCCAGCATTCCACAACAACAGTGAATTATCTGAAGAACTTGTCGACCATAACCATGTACAGGTCAACTTATTATTATGGCCCCACATTGTATACCTCATTTTTATACTTTTCTGCTGGATGGTTAAGACCTAGATAGAGCAAGGCCTACATACTAAAACATTTTTGTTTCTTCTGAGGTCAGTGAGGACCCCTCAGGGTTTATCTTGTAGTCCTGTACCTTATTCTGTAGATCCTTTGCTTGTGTCATCCATGTGGCTGAGTCATGGCCAATGCTTGATCACTTTGCTCTTTGTGAGAACCTGAGAGAAAGTTTTCTCTCCATGTGACTCTCCCAAGGCACACTATAGAACTTTGATCTCTTTCCTCTGGGGCACCATAACCTCCTTGTTGAGAAAATATGGAGCTCAACTGTTTCATGATGTTACAGTACAGGTTCTCCTATGTCCTGAGTCTTTGCTGACCTTGAAAGGCTAAGGTCAAAGTGTTGGCTGACCTTGCAGCTCTTTGTTTTCTCTAATTTTCAATCTGTGAACTTAGGTTGTTAACCATCCAGAAGAAAAGTTGATTAGTATCCTGCAGCATATGCCATTCACTTTGCCCTATCTGACTCAATTGTTTTTAGTTGTTGTTGTACATTTCTATTTGTATTTCTTCTTTTGACTTCTTATATAAGGGAGACTATACGATATTTGCACATGTGTGTCTGGTTTATTTCACTTTGAGTATATGTTCAAGTGGCATCCAGTTCAGTATAAATGCTTCAAGCTTATCATTCTTAATAGCTGAGTAATACTCCATTATATAGAAATACCACATCTTTTTCAACCATTTCTCATGTGACAGACATCTTGGTTGCTTCCAAGATTTTGCTATCACACATTGTGCTGCTATAAACATAGGTACACATGTATCTCTGTGATGTAATGTTTTCAGTTTCTCTAGGAAAATTCTTAGTAGGGGTATAGCCAGCTTGAATGGGATTTCCACTCCTACTCTTTTGAGGAGTCTCCACACCAAGCTCCACAATGGTTGTACCAGTCTACATTCCCACCAGTAGTGGAGAAGTGTTGCCATTTCTCCACAACCTCTCCAACATTTGTTGTTGGTTGATTTCCTTATGATAACCATTCTTTCTGGAGTGAGATGGTATCTCAGTGTTGTTTTTATTTGCATTTCACGAATGGCTAGCGATGTGGAACATTTTTTCATATATTTATTCGCTTCTTTAATTTCATCCTCTGGGAAGTGTGTATTCATCTCAGATGCCCATTTCTGAATTGGGCCTTTAAATTTGAGGGTACTGTTATATCTTAGGTCTTTATATATTCTGGACAGCAGACCTTTGTCTTATTGCTTATTAGTTAGGATTCTTTCAAATTTGGTGGGTTGTCTTTTCACTTTGTTGACAATTCCTTTCGACATGCAGAAACTCCTCAAGAAGAGTTGATCCTAGTTGTTCTTTCAAGTGTTTCCCTTGCAAATATATATTTGTTCATGAACTCTTTACCTAACCCTAGGTCTTCAATAGTTCCTCCTACTTTCCCTTCCAAGAGATTGAGTGTTTCTATTTTAATGTTTAGATCTTTAATCCATTTTGACTGTAACTTAGTGCATGGTGATAGAGCAGGGTCAAGTTTTAGTTTTCATGTAGAAAGCCAGGTTTTCCAGCATCATTTGTTAAAAAGGCTATCTTTCTTCCAGTGAGTATGTTTGGCCCCTTTGTCAAAGATCAAATGACTGAGTGTGTTCATAGATGCTTCTGCACCTTCTAATCTTTTCCACGGATCCTCAGGTCTCTTTCATTGCCAATACCATGTTGATTTTATCACAGTGGCTTTGTAGTATAATTTCAAGTCAGAAATTGTGATACCTCCTGCCTTGTCTTTATTGGCCAAGATTGCCTTTGCTGTTCTAGGTTTTTTGTGGTTCCAAATAAATTTTAGGAACAATTTCTCTATGTCTGGGAGGTGTGTTGGTGGCAGTTTGATAGGGATTGCATTAAATCTGTACAGCAATTTTGGGAATATGGGCATCTTCACAATGTTGGTTTTTCTTATCCAAGAGCATGGAATATCTTTCCATTTTCTGAAATCCTCTATAATATCTTTTCTTATGGTGTTGTAATTTTCTGTGAAAAGACCTTTGACTTCCTTAGTTAAGTGAATTCCAAGGTATTACATTTTCCGCGGTACTATTGTAAAAGGTATTGTTTCTATTGTTTCCCTTTCAGTGTGTTTGTTATCTGTGTAGAGGAATGCTATTGACTTTTGAGTATTGATTTTGAATTCTGCTATATTACTGAATTTCCCTATCAGTTCTAGTAGTTTCTTGGTGGAATTTTTGGGGTCTTCCAAGTAGTGAAGGTTGTACAGGGTGTGCAGGGTTTCATTACTAGTTTGGACTCATAGTGATCCACCTGTTTATAGCCTCCCAAAAGCAGTTATTAGAGGCACAGGCCACCACACTCAGTCTCAATTGCCATCTCAGCACATCTCAGGGGGGTGGGCAGCATGGGCCCTGGAAGCTTCACTTCTTATATTGTATATCTGTTAGGCCTTGCTAAATATGTTCCATGTGTCTACCATTATTGTATTGTACAAAGTAATTTGAAATTCCTCTCTATTCCTAATGGAATCCTAAAATTCCTCCATGTTCCATTCATTCACCTTTTTCTCCAAGGCTTCATAGATGTTCCTTTCCCAGAATGTTGTACAGTATGTACTCCCTCAGACTGCTCTTTCATCAGTACACATTGACATCTCCTCATATCTTTTCACCACATAATAGCTCATGTGATTTTATGATTGACTAATAGCCCATCTATTTTCTATAGCATAGTTTATTTATCTACTGACATACTAAGGAAGGTATTGGTATTGGTTTTCCAATTTTTATCAATAAATGAAGCTGCTATAAGCATTCTTGCATACATTTTAATGTGGACCTATGTTTCCAACTAATTCAGGTAAATATAAGAAAGCACAACTGCTGAATCATATGCTAAGACTATATTTAGAATTATAGAAATAGCCAAAGTATGTTCCAAAGTGACAGGACACTGCCACACTTGATTTTCAGGACTAGAGTTTGAACTCAGTATTTCATACCACTAAGTCACATCCCAAACTGGACATTTTTTTGATTTCACTATCAATGAAAGCTCCTGTTGTTCTAAAACCTTGCCACCTTTGGGTTTACTATATGGGTTTCAGATTTTCACCACTGTAATGTGCATGATATTATTTCATTGTTTTAGTTTGCAGTTCTTTAATAACATATGAAACTAGATTGGGCATGGTGGCATGCACCTGTAATTGCAGCTCTTGGGAGGCTATAAATAGGTGGATCACTGATTTGGATTTAGTAGTGAGACCCTGAACACCCTTTTAGACTCTTTGCTAAAATACAATAATAATAATAATAATAATGATAATAATAATATAATAATAATAATAACAACATATGAAACTAAGTATACTTTCATATACTTACTCTCCATCTCTTTCATAAGGTTTCTGTTCAGATATTTTACTCATTTTTTCCTTTTGCTCTTTACAAAATTGATTTCTTCTCTCTTAGTTGCATAGTTAAAATGTCAGGTTTTATCTGTTATTTTAAAAAGATTTTTCTCTCAACTTTTAGTTTACTTTTTTCCAGTTAACAAGGAAGATGTTGTCATTTTAATGAAGTGCAATTTACATGTTTTTTTCTCTCCTATATCTCATTTTCCATGTTGTATCTTAACATTCATTTCCAGACATAGGCATTTCAATTCCAAAAGCCTTCAAACTTTTGCATTTGACTCTCTTATATGAAGCACTTTGGGTTACTTTTGTAAATGTATGAAGTCATTGTCTAGATTTGTATTTTTGCATGTGCATGTCTAGTTGTTTTTCCAACATTTGTCCAGTCTATCCTTTTTCTATTGAATAATCTTTGCTCCTTTGCCACAGAGTAGCTGACTGTATCTGTGTCAGTGTATTTTTTACACACTGTACTGATACATTTTCTCTCTTCTTTCACCAATTCCATACTTTTTGGACTACTATGACTTTGTGACTGCCCTTGGATGTGTGTGATGCTAGCGTTCCCAGTTTGTTCTTCTCTTTTAGTGTTGTTTTAGGTTTCGTGGCATCTTCACATAAATATTAAAACATTTGCTGATATTCACAAAATAACTTGTTAAACTTTTGATTAGGACTGCCTTGAGTCTATAACTGAAGTTGGAAAACCCAACATCTGATAATGTTAGGTCTTCCTCTCAAGGGCATGCCATGTTTATTCATTCAGACCTTTTAAGTTCTTTGATCAGATGTGTGTGATTTTTATTATGTAGATCTTGCACATATTTTGTGAAACATTTACTTAAATATTCCATTTTTGGCACTATACATTAATTTTTGATCCAACAAGCTACAATTCTCTAACCACATCTCCATCCATCTCAGCAGCATGTAGGGAGAAGCTTGTCACATACTCTTAATCATCTAATACCTCTAAAGTAGTTTTAAATTGGTTCATTTGTCTACTTTTTTGAGGATGAAGGTAAAACTTCCCAATGACAAAGTGCCAGACATAAAACAAAAAGTTGATTTTATTATTTCTGTAAATATTGGCAATTTGGCAACATTTTGAAAATATTAATTTGATATTATTAATTTTCCCTACTATTCAGTCATACCTTATTGATTGATGTTTGTTATTACATCCCTCCTTCTTATTTTGGAGCTATGTTGCTCTTCTTTCTGAGCCATTTTTAGATGAAACATTAAACCACTGATTTTAGCATTATATAGTTCTAATGTAAATAAAATTAAAGTGTTTCCCTCTAAACATTCTTTTGCCTTCATTCCTCAAGCTTTGATAGATTTCACCTTACTATCGTTTAATTTTAAATACTAATTTTCTTTGTCATTTAATCATTAATTTAAAGATTTAGAACATTGTTGCCTAGTTTACAATAATTTGGATTTTAAAACTATATTATTACTGACTTCTTATTTAATTTTGCTGTGGTATGAAAATATAATATGTATCAATGTAGCTTTTCAAACGATATTCAGACTCCTCATACTTCCTGTCACATGATGTATCTGGTTCAATGTGCTATGTGATCTTTAAAATAATGTGTATTCTGTAGTTGTTGGGCTCAGAGTTGTATAAGGATAAATTAGACCAAGATGACTGATGGAAAGTAAACTGCCAATTCCAAAATTCTATAGCCCACAAAAATATCATCCAAGGTGAAGTGAAAAAAGCTGTGAGGTATGTGAAACAAGAATCCATTACTCCAGAAATTCATTATAAGAAATGCTAATGACCTCCACCAAGATGAAGGATCTTTAGGAATATATTTGTGCATTTTTCTCACACTTTTAATTTAAAATACATATACCTATTGAAAGGAAAACTTAGGAGCTGAAGCTCGCAGCTTAGTGAAGCAGGGCCCTGATCGATCAGTGGCACGGACCTGTGGAGAGGAGACTTGTAGTATGGAGGTGGCAGGAGGGAATGCAGGTGAAATAGTCTGCCTAGAACATGCCAGGTACATGGCAGGGAAGTGTGCCCAGAGAGCTCAGGGGAACTACTTTACATACAAATTTTCAATCTCCAATCTGTTTTGTCGTAGAAGTTTAGTATTTGCTCCTATGATTTAAAGTACAAAAGCATTATTTACCACAGTTTGTCAATTTCTAAATTTTGTTTGCTGTAATTATTATTGTTAGTTGAATGTCTGTAACTAAGGTACCATGGCTGTCTTGATCACATGTTCCCACTTGGTTAATAATATGGAAAGTACAGAGGTAATAACCTCACCAAAGCCCTATACCTAAGGATGGAAGACAGTGTCAAACAAAAATGAATATCCCACCCTCATGTGTTCTATTTCTTTTCTGTATTGCTCATTCAAGGAATACATCATATTTCTGATCTCCTCAATTTTTTTATCCATGTCTTCTTTAAAGGTAGTTATTAATTCTTTTTCTGCTGTGTTTCTTCCAAGTTGGATTTCCTCTGTATATTTCTGGACTTGTTTCAGTATTTCAGATCGTATGACTTCAAAAAGTTCTTTTTTGATTTCAGAACTTATTTCCACCATTAGTTAATCAATAAGGAAGGCAAGATCTTGGGACAGACACAAACTAAGAATCTCTGACAAAGAGATACCTGAAGAGCAGACTCTTGATAAGGAGGCTTTCATTGCAGTGAGATAGCTATTTACTATCAAATTTTCATGAAAAGTACTACATAAATAAAAATAAAAAGATCTTTCTAAAATAGAAAATGACAAGACAAAGGATAAAAACACAGTCTCTAACAGAACTCTAAACATTATCAACCAAAAATAAATCTTTCATGATAAAGAACAACGAAAGAAATTCATGACCATCACACCAACCTTACAAAGAGTAATGAAAAATATTCTCCAAAGGTCTCAAGATGACTACAACTCTAGGAAAAACAATAAAAAGATACCACACCAAAATAACATTACAAAGATAAGCCAATACGTATCAGTTATAACTACTAATATAAATGACCTCAATTCAGCAATTAAGAGAAATAGAGGGGCCAGGGAAATGGCTCAGTGGAATAAACACTTCTCTGGCAAGCACAGAGGCCTGAGTTCAATCCCTGGTTCTGCCAAAAACTTAAGTTAAATTAAATTTTAAAAAATAAAAAGAAATAAAGAGCCAGAGTGGATTAAGAAACAAAATCCAACAATATATTCTATATAAGGAACATTTAACTCAAAAGGAAATTCATAGGCTGAAACTCAAAGGTTCAGAGATACTCCAAGAACCACAGACACAATAGGAAACACTACCTTTAAAGAACAGCCAGAAAAGGTGAATTCTTCGGTGACTTGGCCACTGTGTCTTTCTGAGCCATTCCTGAGCAGCTTTCCTAACCCAGTGACAGCCTCTTCTCACTAGAGTCACCTGATGTGTTCTTGTTGAACTTATTATTTTTCCTTCAGTTTCCCTATAATTTGGACTGTTTACTTTAATAAATTAAACATGTTTCTCTAGGCTATTATTTAAATGAGAATTTGAGCCATGGCCTCAGTATAAGAAACAATGCAAATAATAATACAGCTATTTGTAGCAGTTCTAATCAGTAACACCAGCATAATTCTCAACAAATTTGGACCTTGGCTCTATTTTTCCATTATCATAAAGCTCCTCTGTTGTAGAAGACTTGAGTCTTATAAATAAATTTATTTTTCTCAAATTTTTAATTCAAAAAAGCATAACATATAAGGATCAAAAGCTCAGTCAATTTTTAATCAATCCAAGCTTCAATTATATTGAACTGTCTGATTTGTAGAGTAGCTAGAAATTTGCAAACATGCTGCAGTCTATAAAAACTAAATAATTTTTATTAGAGTGATTATTTGAAAATTTTATTTGACTAGAGACCATTCCCATAGGTAAAATAATTCAGACTTACATATGTAATCATCATATTGTCTCCCTAGTGTAAGAAATTGAAACAGTAAATAAGACTCAAAATGTACAATAGATACTGTGAAGGGGAAAGAAATTGTTCAAAGAAAGCACAACTGGGATGGAGAAAGAACAAAAGAAGGGAAAAGAAACAATTTAACTAGATAGATAGATAGATAGATAGATAGATAGATAGATAGATAGATAGATAGATAGATAGATGATAGATAGATAGATAAATGGATAGATAGATATAGACAGACAGACAGATAGATATGATAGTTACAGTACTGACGTCTTTTATTTGATTTATTTTGAAAACAAGTTTTGCTTATATTGCTTGATCAATTATGTATGCCTATATCTTATAATATGAGCAATTAATATGATGATGATATGCAATATATTAACCACTATTAATCTCCTATTATCTGTTTTTGTTTTGTTTTTTTCTCTTTAAAATAAATCTTTAAAAAGAAAATTCTTTTCCACATCTCAAAAATGCTATTTCTTGCCCTAAAGTATCTAGGTTACTAGAATTCTTTAGTGAAGTAAAGGATTCCCAGCATCTTTTCTGACTATCCCTTCCTTTGTAGGTGTTCTCATGCTGTCATGCTGCATTCTTTCCTGTAATTGGTCACAAATGGATATGAAAGCTATGTCATTTATTTCCCCGACTTTAATCCCTCAAACAACTTCAATTTACATTTCCAGTTACTCTACCAAATGCATTTCTTTCAACATTCACTTCTTTACTTAAATTATACCAGTAATTCCCATTACTCTCTGCATTGCAAATTGCTTTTGCCTCACATTCAAGAGTATGCCATTCTACCTCCCTCGACTTAACTATTCACTTCACCCACCACCACGTCTACCCCTCCCATACTAGCTGGACACATTTATTTTGTCACAGGCTCCTCCTGCTTGCCTCTTGTCCTGACTTCCTACAGTGGAGATCTAGCCCTGTGTGCCTAGTCTCTCCTACTTGCTAAATGCTCCGTCCTCTATGGCTTAAATCATGTCTCACACTCAGGATTACTTGACATTTGATTTGTAACTTTGTCTTTATAACTCAACATCTTTTCACTGTTTAATTTGTTTTTTTTTTCAATGCCTAATTTTAAACAACCTTAAAAGAAAGCTGCTTTCTTAATCATGGGTCCCTAACCTTCCTAAAAAGATGCCTGGGAATCAATGGCCACATAATTCCTCTTTTCTTTTTCCTCTTGCATGCATAAAATTATGACCTAAAGAGGCCCAGACCTCACTATAGGAAACACTGGGCCACTGTCTTAGGCGGTAGTTTCCCAAATGTGTAAAATGGAGATAACTGCAGCACCTGCCTCACACAATTGCTGTGAGGATCAAATGTGAAATCTATAAAAGGTGTTAAAAGTAACTGCTGCCGCAAAAAAGCACTCAATGAGCAATAACTAGCTTTACTACTTTCATGTTATTATGGTTCTTTTTTATTTTGTGCAAGTTTTTAAAGCCTGGAGACGTTCTGCACTATGTAGGGGTGGCTCTAATCGATGGGTGTAAGTTGCTTTTTCTTGCTCTCCACATCTCTTTCTTTCTTTGAGCCCTGAGAAGTGATGCCACTCATGACATGAAATTTGAAAGTACAGCAGTCATAGTTGGGATTTTTGTGGGAAATGAAAAAACAAGCATTTACCCTGCTTTAAGTCCAGAGCTATAGAAAACAAATTATTGCCAGAAAAGTCGCCAGATGGGATATAGGCAATAGTTTGGTCTTGGTCTTTAGTGCAGAGTAGGTACTATTTGTAGCTCACTAACAAAGATATTAGTATAATGAACGCCATGTGAAGATGAAGTCAAAAAGCAAAGCCAAGGCCACTCAAGCATGGACGATGAATCACTGCTACCTGCTGGAAAGACTGCAGAGCAACCTCCATGTCAGATGGCTGCACTAACAGCTAAGACAATGCTATGCAAAATTGTCTGCTAACCATTTTTAATACACTGCACTTTTCCAGATCTAAGCTGATCTAAATTTAGGGGAAAAAAACAAAAATAGCTTGTCACAGACTATGGAAAACTTCTCCACCACCAGTACTAAGGAATAAGTCGAGGAATTTCTTATTGAGCTACATCTATGAGTGTTTTTATTCTTTGAGCCAAGGTATCTGTATGTTACCCTGCAGAGCTCAAACTTGGAATCTTCCCACTTCATCCTCCCAGCATGATGGAATTACAGGCAAGCATCACCACTCTTTGCTTTTTGCCCCTTCCTCCTTCTTTTCCTTTTTTCCTTCCTACTTTCTTCCCCTCCCTAATCTATCCTCTATTCTTCCTTTGTTGTTTACTTTTTGCTTATGTTATGAATCCCACTGCCTGTGGTAACTAAGGGCAACTCCATGAAAGTCAACGCTTTCTCCCCATACCCCATTTTTCTTGCATAACAAAAATACAACTGTCAATATCTCTGATGTGTTTGGAGAATGATGTACAACTTGAAAATTCATAGAGACGAACCCTCCTACCAGTTTTTGAATAGATAGAATTTTCAGTGCTCTAAAACCTTTTAAGGGTCGTTTATGTCCTCAGAAAAGGTCAGGTTTCACTGGCCAATATTTATAACTCTAAAATCCTATTACAACCTATTTCTTGAGTTCGATTTCCCTGAATTTCCTATAGCATATCTGCTTTTGTTTCATTTTACTCATTCACTCTTTCACTCATTCATCCAAAAAGTAGTTATTAAACATCTACTTTTGACTTAGCCTAAGATAGATAGTGAGGATTTGGAGATAACCAGAACATAGTGCCTGAGTTGATGGAACTTGGAATCTAGCAAAACAGATTATTAAAATTTTAATTGTATTATGGTAAGTGTGACACAAATATGTGGGGTGTAATTACAATGTGTAACAGCACCTTATCAAGTCTCTGAAGATTAAACTCTGTAAGTTTTCTGTACAAACTAGATTGTAAGATCTAGTAGATGTTGGTGAAAGTAGAACAGAACAAGGAACATGTCAAACTTGAGAAAAGGAATACTCAAAGGCACTAAGGTATGAAGGGTACTGGCATAGTTCAGCAGAATATTAATAGCTAGGTTTGGAGGTCTAGTCAAGAACTAGATCCATTTATCCATATCTAATGATTCTGAGGGTGGAACTTTCTCTTACCAATTTTCCAAGCTTAGCCTAATGGGTACTTAGGATACTTACCTGGTATGCACTCAAAAAGACTCAAATCTTATTTCAAAGTACAAAAATATTCAAAAAATATTGCCAGTATCATTCTCCTTGAGTAAATGAGGGATCATGAACTCAGATATCCTCCAGTGTTGCCAGTCCAGGGGGCCTGGGAGATGGCTCAGTAGGATAAGCGCTTCCCTGGCAAGCCCAAGGGCCTGAGTTCAATCCCTGGTTCCACCAAAAAAAAAAAAAAAAAAAAGACATTTGGGGCCGGGAGATGGCTCAGTGGAATAAGCACTTCCCTGGCAAGTGCAAGGGCCTAAGTTCAATACCTGGTTCTGCAAAGAAAAAAAAAAAAAACAGTGTTGCCAGTCTTGGCCTCAGTACTCCCTGCCACTGCTGGATAT
Organism: Ctenomys sociabilis; assembly: GCA_004027165.1. NCBI lineage: Eukaryota > Metazoa > Chordata > Mammalia > Rodentia > Ctenomyidae > Ctenomys > Ctenomys sociabilis. The sequence continues at coordinate 43,872 of PVKA01009948.1, forward strand.
ATCTGGGTTCTCCTCTTAAGCCCAAACCATGTGATTCTGCAACTGGGGCTGTCAGGGACACTTTCTCTTCAAAAGCCAAATTCAACATAAGGGATTTAAAGATTGTCTTTTGTGATCTTCCTTTATAAATTCTTCTGTAAGTAGGAGAGATATGAATCTTACTTGCAAAGCATTAAATGCTGTATTTTTGACTCTCTTCTTTCTCCTTTCCAGAAGTGAATAAGTATGTAAAGGTTTCAACACCATTCCAATTATAATCTACTTTTCTAACCCAAATAAGTGTCTTCAATGAAATCTTACTCTTCCCCAAACATCAATCACATTTCCAAAAGTTCTTTTGAACTGTGATGGCTCCCATTATAAGGAATCACAAGTAAACCATGTAGCCTGGACAGGGACCTGCAGAAAAACATAGTAAATCACTGCATGCTTCAGACATAAAATTATGTCCACAAGTTTATTTTATTTCCTTTAAATCATATCAGACCCTGAAACCACTTATTTTATGGGGTATTGTCTGGCCAAGCTGGTTCCAACAGATGAAATGGCATACCTTCTCTGTGAAGAATCCAGGAAACTTTATCAAGACAAGAAACTTGATTCTTCTCTCTTTAAGTAAACTCTAAACACAGATGTCTCTTCTGAAACCCCAACAGCTCTGGAAGGAAGCACAATAACATAGTCTAACTCTGAGTTTCTCCCATACTCCAAACTTCAACTGTTAATATTTGCTTTGAAGAAAATACATGCTCTTTTCTAATTAACACAAAAATGTTTAACATCAGCTTTTTATCTTTTTTTATTTTATTGAGAAACAAATAGCAAGGAGACAGTATCGAAACTGATTAGTAGGAGAGTTTCAATAATTAATACATTGAACATTGTTATCTTCTTAGTGGTTATCCATAGTACAAGAAGCAGCCAGGATATCCAGTCCAAACACTATTAGTACAAATCTTTCTTCTCATTGAATTAAGTGAGAGTAACTGTGTATCTATTCTGACTATTCTGTATATACAAATACAAAATAGTCCTTCCTTTGTAGCCCCCTATTTTGGTTGGTCCTGTCAGAGATGAGTATTCCATTGGCATCTAAATACGATTGGTGCATGAATTCAGCAAAACAATCCAGCATAGTCTAGTAGTCCTCAATAGTAGAGGGTTATCCACAGAAGATATTCACTTGAGGCTTTCACAGCTCAGTATATTAATATGGCTTAACTTCATATACCTCATTTTTATACTTTTCTGCTGGATGATTAAGACCAAAATAAAGCAAGACCTATATAACAAGAAATGTAACTTTTATATCTGATAAGGTCAGTCAAGTCCCCTCAGGATTTATCCTGTAGCCCCGTACTGCACTTTGTAGATCCTTTGTCAGTGTCAGCTATGTGGATGAATCACGGCTATTGCTTAACCAATTTTCTCTCTGTGAAAGGTTGAGAGAATGTTTTCTCTCCATGTGACTCTCCTTAGGCACACTATACATCATCGATTACATTTCTCTGTGTCTCCATAGTCTCCTTGATCAGAAAATTTGGAGCACAACTGAGTTTCAAGATGTTACAGTATAGGTTCTCCTATGTCCTGAGTCTTCACTGACCTTGAAAGGCTAGGGGCAAAATGTTGGCTGACCTTGTAGCCCTTCCTTTTCTCTAATTTTTGATCTGCAAACATAGGTTGCTAACCCTCCAGAAGAGAAGCTTATTATTACCCTGAAACATAGGCAGTTTGGTTAACCTTAACTATCTGTCTAAATGTCAAACATCTCAGGCATAACATGGAACATGTATTTTCCATTAAGTATTCATATGTTAAACTTTAAGTTACTACAGAATATGAAGAAAAAAATAATTAAAAATAGAAATAAACAATTACATATTTTTTAACAGAAATTTAGAAATCTAACCACATATAGCCTTGTAGTAGGACAGTCCTGTGACATTTTATACCTTGTGTCTTTTTTTCATTTAGTACCTTTGATTTAAAAAAAACAAAATTTTACTTCACAGACAGAATGGTGATATCTAGTATGTCATGACAAGAAGTATATATTTAGAAGACCAAAATGACAGGCATTCCAAGCATGACCCTTCAATTATACATTGAGTCATAGATATTTTTGAATTTCTTGTTTATTTCATCTGTGACCCATTGGTTGCTGAGCAGGGTGTTGTGTAATTTCCATGTATTTATGGGGTTTTCTGTTTTCTTGTCACATTTATTTCCAGTTTCATTGCACTGTGCTCAAATAATATGCATGAGATAACTTCTGTTTTCTAGCATATACTTAAGCATGACCTATGGGCTAGTATGTAGTCTACATTAGAGAATGACCAATGTGCAACTGAAAAGTGTGTATTCAGCTTTGTTTGGGTGGAACCCTCTGGATATGTCCACAAAGTCTGAGAGAACGTTTTCCCTCCATGTGAATCTCCTTAGGCACACTCTACATCATTGATCACATTGTTCCAAGCTCTGGTTCAGAACTACTACTTCTTTGCTAATTTTTTGTCTGGTTGACCAATCTTTTTTGGGAAAAGGAGGTGTTATGTTCTATACCTGTTAAGATTGTGGTATTGGATGGATTTTTCATGCCCTTAAGATTTGTCTTACATAGTTGGGTGCTCCTGTATTTGGTGCATACATATTTACGAGTGTTACTTCTTCCTCTTGAATTTTTCCTCCAACCAATATGTAGTTCTTCTTTATTTTGTTTGATCATTCTTGGTTTGAAGTTGAGACTGTCTGAGAACAGGATTGCTACACCTGCTTTTTTCTGAGGTGCTGGGGCATGTAGTATTGTTTTCCATCCTTTGACTTTAAGCCTATGAATGTCTTCTTTAGTTAAGAAGACTTCTGTGTTTCTTGTGTATAGCATATTGTTGGATTTTGTTTCCTAATCCACTGTGCCAGTCTATTTCTCTTAATTGGTGAATTGAGGCCATTTACATTGATGGTTATAATTGAGATGTGTTGACTTACAATTCTCATGTTATTTACCTGCTATTTACTCCTTTTTGTCCTGTGTTTAATTATTTGCCCTATTTAATGGGTTCCTTCTGCTCTCATTCGTGGAGTTCTGATCATTTTGTTCCCTCTCTAGAACATATTTCATTAGTCTGTGGAGTGTTGGCTTTGTCATCATGAAATTCTTTAGTTGTTCTTTGTCACAGAAGTATTTCACTTCTCCATCAAACTTGAAAGAGAATTTTTCAGGATATAGTAGTCTGGACTGGATTTTTTTTTTTTTTTTTTTTTTTTTTTTTTTTTTTTTTTTTTTTTTTTTTTTTTTTTTTTTTTTTTTTTTTTTTTTTTTTTTTTTTTTTTTTTTTTTTTTTTTTTTTTTTTTTTTTTTTGTGGAGGACTTGAAATACTCTGCTCCAATGCTCTTCTTTCCTTTATGGTTTGTATAGAGAAGTTGGCTATAATTCTGATGGCTTTTCCTTCGAATGTGATCTGCTTCTTTTCTCTAGCAGCTTTCAGTATATTATTCTTGGGTTGGCTTTCTGGAATCTTGACTATTATATATCTCTGTATGTTTTTAATTGGGTTGAAGTTATTAAGCATTCTGTATGCTTCTGTTACCTGAATGTCAGATTGTTTCCTCATATTTGGGAAGTTTTCTGCTATTACTTCTGCTCATATTTTTTTAATGTCATTTTATTGACTCCATCTTTCTCAGTGATGCCTATTAGTCTCACATTGTTCAACCTTGCTTCGTCTTGCAGGTGATGAATTATTTTTTCCTGCTTCCTAGCTTTTTTTTTTTTTTTTTTTTTTTTTTTTTTTTTTTTTTTTTTTTTTTTTTTTTTTTTTTTTTTTTTTTTTTTTTTTTTTTTTTTTTTTTTTTTTTGTTCATAGAGTATCTTTTATGCGCCTTGTACCACAAAAAGCCACTACAAAAACAATGTGTAATGTATAAATTGTTGAATTTGTCCTACTAATTTGATTTAAAACTGTCTCATTGCTACTTGTTCTGCAATAAAAAAAAAAAAGTCAACAAACTCCAGTTCAAGGGGGATTTGTCCTTCTAACATCTTGTTTCCTGTTTTACAAAGCACAAGGTCTTCCTAAGAAGCTCCATGGTGCATGCGTGTTTATGCAAGCTGCAGGTCTGGGCATGCTGACCTCAGGGCTGGAGGGCTTAGTGTTTCCCAGAGTGCAGATGGGCCCATCCTGGGGAGACAGGGGATCCAGGGTAGCCTCAGCCAGCTGGGATGGCAGTGGGGGCTGCAGCAGGATGCAGGATGGGTGTGGTGGACATAATGGGTCTGGAGGGAGTGTGGGTCCTGAGTGCCTATAGGCAGGAAAGAGCAGGTGGTGTGTGGCTGTGTTCCCTTCCTGTGCAAGCTGGCTGCATGACCTAGGTGACCCAGCTCAAGCCCCTAGGCCTCAGGTTCCTCATCCAGAAACAGAATCCAGCGTAGTGTGCCTCACAGTCCTGGAGGGCTGAAGGAGAAAGGTGTGTAAGGACTCTCAGCTCTGGCCCTGGGTGGGCTGCTGCTGTCTACCCTTCACTGTGCCTGGCTGGTGTCGTCCTTGGGCTGTCATATGGCAGAGTGGCTTCCGAGCCACCATTGAAGTGTATCTGTGTGCCACAAAGCATCATTTTTTGCCCTGGCTGCATGGACTGCAGGGCATGGTCAGCAGTCCCAGCCACACTCCGTGCTCCTAGAGGCAGGGCCACTGTGCCAGTCATCCTCAGCACACTCTGTGTTACTGGCCTCAAATCCACTGCAGACACAGTGCCCTGTGCTATGTGGTATTAGTTGGCAGGCTACAACCCAGCTACATTCATCAAGACTCCCACGCCCCATCCACAGAAGTCCCCACTTCGTAGGCAGCCAGGGCAGCTGACCCAGTCCTCATCCTCAGAAGCACCAAGTGTTTGGTACTTAGTAAAACAACTTTGAGGAATATACTACTGTCCATGCAGACAGGTATTCCATTTTTCAGGAAGCTGGATCCTCACTTTCCCGGAAATAAACCCAGCAAAGTTGTATGGCTTTGCCATTGTCAGCGCTCTGCCTGCTTGGAGGGTGCAGGTCTCCCACACCCAAGCCTGAGTCCCACGCTCCATCCACGGTGGCTTGGGCTTTCCCCAAGCCTGAGGCCTGGCAGGGCTCTGGGGGCAAAGGTTCAGCCCTTCTTCTCTGGGGAACGCCAGAGCTGCAAGTACTTAGGGGGCACAGGATGACAGCTGGGGCCGCCCTTACCTTCCCCACAGCCTTTGGGATCCATGATGGCTGGAGCAAGGGCCTCCTGCCCCCTCCCTAGCTGTTTTTAAGTGATCTTTTCTTACCTTTTCTTACCTTTAAGTGATCTTTTCTTACCGAGCTGCACCAGCGTCTTCAAGATCTAACCCTGTCTTCAATTTCACTCAAATGGTATTACAGGCTTATGGTTGAGATTTTAAGTTCCTTCCTATATCTTTGACTTTGCTTGATGTGATCTATTTCTTTTCTGTATTGCTCATTCAAGGAATCTTTCATTTGTCTAATTTCCTCTAATTTTTTAAATTAATGTCTGATTTAGAAGCAGTTATTAATTCTTTTACTGCAGAGTTTTTTTCAGATTGGTTTTCCACCATATGATTCTATATTTGATTCTTTACTTCAGATGCTATGAATTCAGAGATTTCTTTTTTTATTTGAGAAATTAATCCTGCTCTGAATTCATCTATACTTTTCTGCTGTTGCTTATTTACTTCCAACACTATTAATTCATGCATTTCAGCTGAGCTAGTGTCCTCTGCCCTTGTTCTGGGTGGGCACTGGGTTTCCTCCATATGTTTCTGTATTTGATTCTTTACTTCAGGTACTATGATTTCAAAGACCTTTTTTGCTCTAGAAATTAATTATGTTCTGAGTTCCTCTATACCTTTCTACAGTTGTTTATTTCTGACCCTATTAATTCATACATTTCAGCTGAGCTAGTGTCCTTTGCACTTGTTCTGAGTGGGCTCAAGGCCTGAGATTGCATTTTGCTCCTTCTCATTGTCATTTCTTTTTTTTTATTTATTTTTTATTTTATTGAAGTACAAATATCAATCAGACAGTTTCAAGACACCTTAACAAGACAGATTCGATAAATTAATACATTGCAAACTGTTTTCATAATGTTTTGGTATCGTACAAGGTACATACATGATATTATATTTACAGATATTATTTTAGCAGTGCTAAGGTTATAACTGCACCAAAGGTCTACACCAACAGTCAGAGGCCAGTGCTACATGAAATTCAGGTGAAGAACTATTAAGTTTGACTTTATCCAGTTATGCCTGGCTTGGGTCTTGCTGCTGTGTTCAGCTCCTTCCTGCTGCAGCCCTTGGAAGTGAACCTGTTGTGCCCCTCTGTTGTGTCCCTGACCCAGGGGGCACAGGGAAGCACAGAAGCTCTCCCACACACTAGCTGGGCCTGGGCTTAGGTTGGCTCTGGGGGTCCCGATAGTGTTGCAGAAGTTCTCACTCATTCAGCAGGCTTGAGCCCAGGGGCTCCAGAATGGTGGAAGGGTCCCACTCCATGTGCCTAGGTTTTGGTCTAGAGAGGTCTCGCAGGTGCAGGGAAGCTCTCACACACTCACCAGGCCTGGGCTGAGCTGGATCTGGGAGTTTTCAGAACTTCTCAGAAGTTCTTACTCACTCAGAGGCTTGGGGGTCATGGGCTCTAGAGGCCCTCATGTCAGGGGCTGGCCTGGGCTTGATCTGGGGAGATCCAACCAGTTCAGAGGAGCACAGGAACTGACCCCCACACTTGCCAGGCCTGAGCTTGGGCTCAGCATTATCTTTTTAATGAGCTCAAGCTTGAGCATGAAACCAGGCAGTAGAAAAGTAAAGGAAGCCCGACATGCAAGATTTCATTAAGACTGAAAGCCATCTTCACAGAACAGAACAGGAAGAGCATTAACAATCAAAAACAATAGGATGGGCCAGCCTGATAGCTCAGTGTACTAATGCACCTTCTTAGGCAGAACGCAGTGGCTAGGGTTCCATCCCCAGTGTGCAGTGCTGGCCCAGCCTCAGGGTTGCGCTGAGAAAGAGACTGAGACTGGGCTTGGTGGCATGCATCTATAATCCCAGGTCCTGGGAGACTGAAAATAGGAGAATCACTACAAGTCCAATCTATGTAGTGAGACCCTGTAGACCCTCCCATAAATATAGCAAAACAAAAAATAAAAATAAAATAAAATGATGTTCCTGCCCAAACAAAAACTCATCATAAGAGCAATCCAACATGGCTGGGGCCCAGAACAATCACACATGGCCAACTTCCTCCTTCTTTCCTTGCTTCCAGAATAGAACCTCTTCTTTCTTTTTCAGGTGTTCCAAGCCTTCTCCCTCCCATCAACACCAATTACAACACCATACTATCTGTGTAAACTCCACCTCCAGTTCAACTGGATCAAAACTCTACACCTAGCTCACTCCACTGAAAGGTTTACCATCTTTTCTACAGCCCTCCCATGCTGAGCAATAAAGGATTGCTTTACTTTTCTCATGCTTCTTTGTCATGCCAGAGAACCTCATAGATAATATTTTGATACATTAACTTCTACTATTATATACAATCCATCATTCCTCTTTATTACCATAGCATGCTGTATGGTATTACTTGTGACCTTGTGATACACATATATATCTTCATTCATCACTTAATATTCATTTATTCTGCATTTTAGAGGTGTTCAGGTTCTCACTACTAGATCAGACTCATAGTGATTCTCCTGTTTACAGCCTCCCAAAAGCTGGGATTACAGGCTCACGCCACCATGCCCAGTCTCAATCACCATCTCAGTGCACCCTGTGGGTGAGGGGGAGGTAGGGGAGAGGAAGACACCCCTGGGGATTGAACCAGGGCCACAGTGTTCTGCCTTAGTCTGGTGATCTATCGAGCCAGCCCTTAATAAAATATTTAAATGTATGCAATATGATTTATTCTTCTATAATGCCTGGCAAAAAATAACACATAGTAGTCTCCAAAAAAATATTTTGAATGGGAATAAATGAATGTTTATAAAATCATGTTGATCCTATTTCAAATTTATTTTTTTAATTTTATTGAGAAAAAACTTGCAATGAATTTCAAAACAGGTGGTAGGGGAGTTAACAACTAATATGTTGCATATTGTTGTCTTTGCAATAGTCATTCATAGCACAAGATGCAGACATGATATCCTGTTCATCTCTGATCCTATTTCAAATTTAAATGCAAACAATGCTTTTTCAGTTATAAAAATGAGAGTTAAAAAGCTGATGGAAGCAAACTGTTTTATTGTGAAAGTCAAATACACATTATTATTTTTCTGTGTATATTAAAGGTTAAGCTTGTTTTAGAGTTTTATTCATTTGACTCAAATGAGGAATAGATCAGGAATGATTATTTAGTATTAACAGGAAATATAGTCACTGTCTCAAGACACAAAGAAACTGTCACTCTTATCCCCAAACAAGGTGATCTTGAGGTACTGTCACATCCAGTTATGAAGAAAATCCAAGATGATAAACCTAGGTGAATGTTACACAGTGAGTCCTCTTCTCAAGGACAAACATCAGATCCTGATAATAAGATTCTGCTGCCCAGATTTTTACAAAGTTGCAAATGTTTTGTGGCTGTGGCTAATAAGTTTTATAGAGGAGAGTAAACACCTTGGTTGAGAGAAGCAAAGTTGGTTTCATATTCAAATCAAAAGGAAGTAGCAATAAAGAAATCTTTCACAGAAATATAAAATTCTTTATCAATTTTCAGTTCAGATTTTCTTCATTATTTTACACTTTTCAACATGATTACAGGGCATTTTTATTAAAATTCCCATAGGGACCTGAAGAACTGTGCTTACTCTTCTTACAAATACATTTGTTCTCATTAATGGACCACATTCTTTTTCTGTCTTAACCCCAATTTATTTTGTCACTTTGTTAAATTAAGGCATTTCCTAAATATTTTAGTGTCAAATAAAACCATCACCCTCATTAACATGAGGAAATGGGAAAGATCAAATTGATGAGAGGTGTCAAGAGTTCCAAGTTTTCAATTTTGATTGTAGCAAATAGTTTGGCCTTATGTTAGTCATTAAAAGCAAAAGATAACCTATTATGCACCTGCCCACACATATACTGTGTGTGTGTATGTGTGTGTATGTGTGTGTGTGTGTGTGCGCGCGCTTGCATGTAAGCACATACAATTATGGTAGTTAAATTCTCCCTCGAGGAGTTGTTATTTAAGCTTTCTCAGCATTTTTCACTTGAAAAGAAAATTTTGCAAAACATTAAAAACAGGGAAAATGTCAGTATAACATTAGCACCATTCTTAATCCATAGCCATGTACATTTGCCCTTGACATCTGGCTCTTCAAAAAGTAAACTGAGATTACATTCTTTTTTGAATCCATTAACACACATTTTTATATCATGGACTAAAAATTCAAATCCTTTAAGCACTTATCTATGAACTGCAATACCAAGAATATTTTAAAAAGAAAACTAGACTGAGGCAGAAACTGTTAATAAACTTTCATAATAGCAATTATTGCTGACCACAAAATACCACTGCTAGCAGCCGTCTGATAGTCAACAATTATTACTACACTGGAATAACCTAAATTCCAGTGAGCAATTCATGCATGAAGCAGATAAGATTGAAGATGGACAAAGGGAAATTCCAAGAATGCATGCAACTTACAAGTTAAGGAAAGATCTGGACAAAAGTGTGAGGGCATAGATAATGAATCATTTTGAATTTTACAACTCGAAATTTGGCTTACAAGCTGTGTGCTGCAATTGCCTTCCCCCACCTCTTTGATGAGGACAAATCTCTTTTTAACTGCAGTGAACATTCAGCAGCTCAATGTATATAGCACGATCATTAAATCAATGAGCCAGCTTTTAGAAGCAGCCTTATGGTAATGAGCCAGTCACAGCTCTGTCCCTTTGTAGCACTCAGCCCTCATTTTATTTCACTTTGCTCTTCTGACCTCAGCATTGCTTTTTTATTTTATTACTACAAGGAAGATGTTTTGAGAGCAAATTCAATCGTTAGCTGCATATTCTCCAACTCAGAGATGGCCCGGTAGTGTCAAAAAATGCTCCAAAAGAAGAAAGGCAAAGGAATAAAATTCCTATTTCAGTGTTCAACAGTTTCAACACTAGCTCCTTCTTTTATGGAAGTTGTTAGATAACTGAAACAATTGATCAACAAATACTTTTCATAGATCAACTTTATAAAAAGTACCATGCTAAATGTGATAAGTATCCATAAATTAAATCACATTATCACCCTCTAAAAGCTTATATCTAATTCAGGAATGGCAAAATAGTGGCTCACTTGTGGGCCAGTGTGGACATTTCCGTTTAAGTACAGTGTGGGGCCAGGAAGATGGCTCAGTGGAATAAGTGCTTCCCTGGAAAGTTCAATGCCTGGTTCTGCAAAAAAAAAAAAGAAGAAGAAGAAAGAAAACGTGCTCCTGACCTGCAGAATGACCTCAAAATCCTTCTTGATCATTAAACTTACTATGCAGGATGAAACGTATTAGTCAGAGCTCATCCAAGTAGAGGGATGGGATAAAGATTAAAGAAAAAAATAGATGAAAGAAAACAACTAGCAGACAGTATAAAACGTACTCTAAGTGAATGACACAGACACTGAGTGCCACAGAATTTCAAAGGAATAATTGCCCACTGTGGATAGAAAAAGAAATTCTTTCAAAGGATTTAAGACTGCAGCAAGTTAGCTTCAAAACATAAATGGAATTTAACCAGAGAGAATGAAGGATAGTTCGGATAGGAAGAATGGCACCAAAGATACTGAAACAGAAATAAATGAACAGCTTGGGGGATAGCTGAAAATGGATCCTGGTGATTAGAGCCAACATTGATGTGGAGAACACTAGTACATAGGATTAGAAAGGAAGTTGGGAGTCAGTTGCAAAGGACCCCAAATGCCATGTTTGAGAGTTGAACTTTGATCTACTTTTTTCTTCAATTCTAGCTTGAATTTGCTGCAATCCCGCTCTGGCTATACTTGGATTGAGAGTGCAGGCTTCTGAAATGGAGTTGAAATGCTTACTCCACTTTCTGCCTTCTCTTCTTACTCTTGCTAACCTGTTTGCAGTGTATTCCAGGCACTCCATTGCACTCAATCAACTCTTCACATGGCTTCAACAAGGCTGCAGAAGGAGATCAGAGCCAGGAAAAAAGAGATAACAGATGTTTCTACCCCTCACAACTCTCCCGCCAGGCTGTTGTTTGGACAATGGCTTATTCTTCTTTCTGTAGTGATCAGGTGACCCTCTTGCCTACCTCATTAGCTCTCATCATGTTCCAGTGCCTTCTTCATCTCTCTGACCCTGTAGATGCACTGGTAGTAACAGCACTCTGGCAGTTGCTAAGTACTTTTCCATCTTCTTTTAGTCCCTTTAGCCTGGCCATACATCCAGAAACTGCCCCCTTACTCTTTCTCCCACTAACACTTTGAGTACACCATCGTGGTGTTGGATTATGGCCAAGACAAAGCTTAACCACTGAAGATGGTAATTTTACTCCAATTTGGAACACTCAGTATAAAATCAATTTATGCATTAAAATATCACATGATTAACCGTATGTATGCATAAGCTTATGTTTTATACATATTTAATAAATTTTAAGAGAATTAAGTAGCCAAAGAATGAACTCTTTTTAGAAGCTCCCTACCTCCACCCTCTTGCATGTGTTAGTCTGTGTATAACTTAAGACAGGAAACAAAATAGGTTTATCATAAGTCCCAGTGTTAAGGCATTATTGGTAGCAGCCTGGAACATCACAACTGCTTCACTAGGAAAATTTTAATGATTAAAGAATCATATCTGTCCTGGGTCCATGCCTCCTTTTCACTCATCTATATTGCCTCATACTGATCTATATTGTCCATACAGATGTCTGCTACAGTCAAAACTATTGCCAAAATGCAAGACTCAATATCCAGCTACCTAATAATGATCTTTTTGTGATACTCATGACATGGAAGACCCACTAATCAGCTGTTATTTTGAATCTCCTGGAAGATGTGGGAAATTAATTTGTTAAGTATTTACTATTCCTTGACTTTAATGGACACATGCACCCTCAGCACAAGATCTTTTCAAACTTTCTTCCTTTTTAAGGTTTTTGGTTATATTTGTATCACTTAAATAAACAGTTATGAGCAATACTAAATTAGAAATACATCAGTGCAAGTGCTTCCTCAATAACCAACATAAGTCTTACCAATCTTAAGGTCTCTCCCACCTGTATATAAATGTGTGTATCATGTCAAAAATAGTGAATGCTCAAATAAAAGGATTATTACAATAAAAGATACAGGACTGGCCAAATAGCTCAGCAGATTAGAGCAACTGCAAGCAGGCTTGAGACTCAGCATGGTGGTATGCACCTGTAATCCCAGCTCTTGGAAGGCTGTAAATAGGCAGATCACTAGGAGTCTGATCTAATAGTGAGACCCTGAAGTTCCTGTAGACCCTTCCCGAAATAATAATAGTAATAATAATAATAATTAATAATAATAATAAAAGCTATATTGTCATTAACATCCCTCATAATATCTCCTTGCTTTGAATACATCCCTTTCTTGGTAATGTGTCTCTTATTACAATAAGCTTTTTCCTTAATTTAAAATTCGCTGTATTTTTTCATACTTTTCATATGGCTTGTCCCATCACTGCACAACTCTTTAATAACCATATCTCTATTCCTTTAGTGCTGCATCTCTAATATGTGCAGCTCAAGGGTCCAGGTTGAAAAGAGTCCAGCCAAATCTTTAAGTGGTATTTATCTATTAGAATCTGGCATAGTACAGCTCTTTTTGTTTGTTCTAAGTTGTAATGTGTCACTGCTACACTTTTTAAGTTTCACTAGGTCCTTGCTGGAACAATTCTAAAGGGGTTTTGGCTTCTGAATAAAATGAGCTAACTCATTTTGTTCAGTGGACTCAATTATCAACCCTAAGACTCTAAAAAATCTATATTGTTTTTGAGTGAGCTTGATGGACTGATGTAATTTTATTAGTACATTTGCTGAACCAGATGTTTACATTCCTTGTGGGGAATTAGTACATGTACAGGACACGTCTTTATTCCCTTTCCATCCACCTTCCCTTCCTCCAACTCCTGGTCCCCTTTATGAAAGATCCATGTCCCTACTTACTATTATCTTTTATTTTGCTCTTTATTTATACTTTGGGCTTCTGATATAAAAGAAATCATGCAGTATTTAAGCTTGTGGGTCTTATTCGCTTCACATCATTATATTCTCAAGATTCAGGACTTCCTTTTTAAAGAAGAACTAAGAATTTCTCTTCCACAGTCAAAACTGAAACCTTCTACTTTATCTTAGAAAAGGGATTTAATACCATCTTGTTTCTTATACAAAAATTGTAGAAGCAGTGTTTGGCTCCAAATAAATACAATAGACTCTGAAGTCAGAAATGTAAAATTTGCTGTTAGACTATCTCAATGTAATGAAATCCTGGCATGTATATCTTTGTAATTTTAGTTCTAAGAAGACAAGTGTGTTTAATTAATTGTCCTTTGAATCATTAAAATTCCATCAAGTAGGAATATGTTAATTATATTGCTGAATTGTCCAAATATATAGACTTAAACAGATATCAAAAGGCTTTCAACAAAAATAATTTATCAAAAAGGATATATTTTACTTCATTTGGATTGTTACTGCCTGAGAAATATGACTATTCTTCTCTTGGTTCTCAAACTATCTAACAAGGCATAATAGTTGACCAATCTTGTCATAAATTAAAACTAAGAGTTTTGCATGCCACTCAGAAAAAAGCCCAGCCCCACAAAAGATATAAGTTTATTTCTTCTTAAATTTTCTGATTGAATTTTTGTGGCATCTTTTATGGAGATGGTTCCAATCCCTTCAAGAGTTCAGAGAAAATGCTTTCCACATTAGCATTTTTCACAAGGGAATTATTGAGTTAGTCCTGTCATAGAACATGCCATATAGACAACAAATTCAGTTCCTAGAGAAAAACTTTGCCTAGCACTTTTGAGGCCACCTTGGGCATAAGCTAAAATATGCAAGGTGTATATCTTTACTGCTTGATCGCCAACTATAACAGCTATTTATAGTCATCATCAGTCATCTAGCCAACTTATTCTCATCCCACTACCAGTGCATTAGTCTTTCTAGAAAACATACAATTCACCTACAAAAGTTTTTTGAAGAATTTTAGGGCTTCTCGGATTTCATCATTCTCCTAAGAAGCCTTTCCTACCTTCTGGCTCTGGTCTCAAGTTAATGATAACTCACAGTGTTGGGCTTATCACTTTTAGTACAAACAAGCCTTCAAGCCTAGCATCATGCATCCCATTTATCTAAGTCCTCTGCAGCAACTTGACACTTTTAGTACACCTTTGAGCTAAGAACCCATAAATGTTGGAAAATATTCATCTATATGTATTGTGCTTTGTCAAAGATGACACAACTGGGAATACCTTCAATACAATGGAGAGAAAAAAGATCAAGCAAAGTAGCTTGTGCTGTACTGTCTCTCCTCATTTATTAATCTTTTAAATGCCATGAATCATGGTAAATGGGAAATGAATGAACAGAGTGATATGTAAAGTCTGGTTCTTAATAAATTTATACTGATCGAATGAAGAAATAGCATAAATAAGACAGAGAAACAAGGCATAATAGTTTCTTAGGGCCGCCATAACAAGAACCAAAAATTGGAGAGCAGCAATTTATTCTCTTACAGTTCTGGAGACTAGAAGTCCAAAGTTATCATCAGGGCCATAATTTCTCTAAGATTCTTGAAAGAATTTTTTTCTGACCTCTTCCTACCTTCTGGCAGTAGCCATCAAACCCTTATACAGATATGCTTATAGCTGCACACCCTTTCTCCACTCTGCTTATGTAGCTCCACACATAGCATTTCCCTCTTATAAAGACACCAGTCATTTGGGACCAGGATCTAATACGTTTCACATTAACTTGATTACATATCAATGGCCGTTTCTAAATGAGGCCACACTTAACTGTCTGAGGAGTTAGTATTAAATTTAATTTTTTTTTGGCCTTATACATTTTATTTTATTAAGAAACAAATAGCAAGGAGACTATCAAAACTGATTAATAGAACAGTTTCAATCATTAATACATTGTACATTGTTATCTTCTCAGTGGCTAAGAAGCAGAAAGGATATCCAGTCCAAACACTATTAGTACAAATCCTTCTACTCACTGAATTAAGCAAGAATAGTTGTATATCTATCCTAACTATACTATATATACAAATACAAAATGGTCCTTCCTTTGTAGCCCCTTTTTTTGGTTAGTTCTGTCAGAGACAGGCATTCCATTAGCATCTAAATACTATAGATGCGTGAATTCAGCAAAAACAATCATGCACAGTCCAGTTGTTCTCAATAGTAGAGGGTTATCCACAGAAATTGTTGTCTTAAGCCTTTCACAGCTCAGCATATTAATATGGCTTAACTTCATATACCTCATTTTTATACTTTTCTGCTGGATAGTTAAGACCAAAATAAAGCAAGACCTATACAACAAGAAATGTAACTTTTGTATCTGATAAGATCAGTCAAGTCCCCTCAGGATTTATCCTGTATCCTCATATTACATTTTGTAGATCGTTTGTCAGTGTCGACCATGTGAATGAGTCACAGCTATTGCTTAACTAATTTGCTCTCTGTGAAAGCCTGAAAGAAAGTTTTCTCTCCATGTGACTCTCCCCAGGCACACTATACATCATCGATTGCATTCCTCTGTGGCTCCATAATCTCCTTAATGAGAAAATTTGGGGCACAACTGAGTTCTATGATGTTACAGTATAGGTTCTCCTATGTCCTGGGTCTTCACTGACCTTGAAAGGCTGGGGCCAAAACGTTGGCTGACCTTGTAGCCCTTCCTTTTCTCTAATTTTTGATCTGCAAACTTAATTTGTTAACCCTCCAGAAGAGAAGCTTATTATTACCTTTAACATAAGCAGTTCAGTTTACCCTAACTATCTGTCATATCAAACATCTTAGGTATAATATGGAACAGGTATAATAGAAGGGTCATGCTTGGAATGCCTATCATTCTGGTCTTCTAAATACATACTTCTTGTCATGACATTTATTATGAGATCGGACTCATAATGATCTGCCTGTTTACAGCCTCCAAAGCACCGGGATTACAGTTACGTGCCACAACCCCCCCCCCCAGTCTCAATTGCCATCTCAGCACTCCCCAAGGGCTGGGCCAGCACAGAGCAGGTCCAGGGGTCAAACCCCTGGCCCCTGTGCCTGCTTCCAAGTGCTTTAATCCACTGAGCTATTTGGCTGGCCCTTAAATTTATGCTTGGGTTGGATTCAATTTAACTCATCACACAAGACTACAGAAATGAAAATAAAATAATCCTTAATACTAACACCTATAATAATGCTTTCTATGCCCACCCACTTGAATTGAGTATCATACTTATTTTGCCATCTTTATTTCCTTGCTTTCTACATTTTGTTTAGTATTTCCTGTTTTCTACTAGTGATACTTCTAATCATTAGCTAATGGTCACTAGTTCCCAAATCTTTAATTTTTTCTTTAGCTTGGAATATAGATATTCTGCACACCTGTAACAGACTAGTTATATTTTGGTTCTCCATAGCAAATGAATATCAAATTAACAAATTATTAAAGTACAAAATAAAAGTCTGTGCCTGTATTCTACCATGAAACAAGTTCTTCTAATTTTAAGCGTGTTAAAAATTCTGTGTGTAGATTTTATATAAATTGATTTCCTAAATGGTTACCAAATTTATATCTTCTACCTTGTCTTTTCTCCTGAACTAGGCATATACTTTTGCAACTACCTAGAGTTCCAAAATTATCGCTTGAGTGAATATTTATTGAAATCTTAATACGCTCAAAGTCACTATACTTCAATATTTCAAAGTTCCTCTCTTTTCCTGGGTAGTAAAATTCCTTTAATGATGATCATGTTCTTTTAAATAAAGAGAATTAGATATCTTAGCACCATTCTGGATTCTTTTCTCTTCAAAATTCCATTTATCTCAAGCAAATCATAAGGTACATACATTTCAATTAACCAGATGGTAATGATTTACTAATAAACTTGATTATAGTAATCATTACATAATGGAAACCTGTTACAGATCATCAAATTGTGGATCTTGAACATATACAACTTTTATTAGTCTATGAAAGCACAAAAGGGCTGGGGGAGGAACCATCCAATTAATCTCCAAACCATGTCAGTCTTATCTCTTACTTTTTCCTCCTCTCTTTTCTGACCTCTATCTTTTCCTCCAAGTTAGTACAATGATGTAGCTCTCATTTTTCTGGAGTATTGTAAGCTCTCTGGTGATAGAAACTACATGGAGCCAGCCATGGGACATAGATCATAGTCTTTTCCAAACATTAAATTAACTTAGAAGTTAATAGGGATGAGAAGAAACAAGATACTAGAAAATAGAAATTTATGCTGGAGTAATTTAATAACAAATTTTCATGTAGAAGGATGAACTTCAAAAAGTGATATTGAGCAACCTAACACCCTCTCCCAACTGCCACCATCCCAGCAATCTTTTGATTATTATTCTGCTCACAAAGTCTTTCCTGTGCTTCCCTGAGATAACTCATGAGGTAATTACAGTCCTGGAAAGTGTTAATTATGAAATCTTAAATGGCTGAAAAGCACTATTACTGTTTTTCTGGCCATTAAATAATGAAAGCAGCTGCTGAAATATACATTTGGCTCACCAATATTACTCTATTAGTCAGAACACTATTATCTTTGTATACATATGTTAGTTTAGTGGCCTACAGAACATCACCACAAATAATATCATCATTGAGTATGTGACAAACTTTGAAAATGTTCTGTAGTCAGTCCCACCTTAATGAATCATAGAGATACCCAGAATTTGGCCATTTGTAGTAAAGAATTGGTCCATATTTTTAAAAGTCATTTTTTACATTTTTCTATAACCTGGTATCTTTTTAGTTCTCTTGATTTGCATTTTGGGATATTACTGTATTTGTACACAAATACAGTAATATCCCAAAGTGCAAATGATAATTACAATGTTTTCAAAGTGTTCTGCCATCAAGGTTCTCCTCTAACTTTACCTTTCAAGTATTATTTCATCATACCCAGCATGCATTTCAGAAAATCTATAAGTATATTTTATAGTCACTTTCTTACAAGGAATCCAATTTAAAAGTACAGCTAGATGGAGTATTTTGGCACATATGTGGTAAAAAACAAATTTGCTAGTCAGGCAAATGACAGAATAAAATGTTTCCATGAAACTTGCTGCCCATAACAGCCCATGCAGGCTTGCTGTCTTCATCACTTAAAATGTCACCTGATATGTCAGAAATACAGTGTAAGACTTGGCTCAGTCTAATAATTTTATTTCAATAGTAATCTGGAGCTTTTAAAGAATTTTTGCATGTTTATTTCATTGTCAAAACTATTGTGTCAGTTAAAGCTAAATCTAAGTTCCCACAGCCACTGCAAGTATTATAGAAATGAAATGTTCACATGGAAATGAGATTTACACAACTGTGGTAGAAGCTGACCAGAAAAGAACTAAATGGGGAAAATAAGAGAATCCAAGAAAATAATTATTAATCATGTCAGGCTGATAGAGCAGCTCTAGCGGACAGGGGAGAACTTGCGGAGAATGTGTCAGTCATTCATGGGCTTCCTCTCCAGAAGCTTCTACTCTGGGAAGTTATTGCAGTAGAGCCACTTTCTCGTGTTTGTGGGATGGAACTGAGTATATCATGGGGAACAGAGTGCCACTGTTGATTAGCACAGTCAACACTCACTTCTCATAGTGAGAAGAGACAACCACGTTCTGTGACCCATCAAATGTCTTTGTGTCTATCTGTCCTGGTGTTTGCCTGCTTCAGTCTGTTCAGGTATCTCTGCTTCATTTGTACCTTCCAAATCTGAGACTAGCACCTCTTTTGAATTTTAGGAAATTGGAGCCATACATGAAAGGTATATCAACCAGCTTTACAACATATCAGCAGAACACAAGACCCAACACTAACAAATTAAATGATAGTTTTAATTGGATTCCAGGCTTGGATGTATTCAGTCCATTGTCACCTGGCTTCAACTCAAGAACTATAATGAGTAGAGCAGAGCATCTGTGCTTGTTCATGATAGCCAGGGGTGAGAAAACAGTGCCAGAGAGAAAGCAGGGCCATGCTTTCTTTTTTTTGTACTTAAAATATATTTTTATTTTTTAAATTTATTTATTTTTTAATTGAAGAACAAATAGAAATGAGACAATTTCAAGACAAATTAACAGGACAGATCTGAAAACTTAATACACTGCAAGCCATTTTGGTACCGTACAAGGTGCATACATGTTATTATACTTACATACATTATTATAGCAGATGTCTCTAATCAGTGAACGAAGAGAGTGTAGCTATATACTTCCTTTATTTTTTATAACAGAATTATACAGATTCAATAATTAATATTTTCCACCTTGTTATCTTCCTAGGGGTTGTAAACAGTACTAGAAGGCGACATAATTTCTTGTCTAACCAATATTAGTGCAAATCTTGCTCCTCATAAAATTATGCGGAAGCATGACATATTTATCTTAACTGTACTGTTTATACACAAACACCATGATTCTTTCTTTTTATACCTTTTTTGTTATTCCTGTCAAAAATGAGCACTCCATCATTGTCATTAAACCAATTTAGGTGCCTGAACTCAGCGACACAATCCAACGCAGTCCATAAAAATAGTGAGTTATCTGAAGAAATTGTTGACTAGCCATTTACAGGTCAACTTATTATTATGGTCCAGTGTTATATACCTCATTTTTATACTTTTTTGCTGGATGGTTAAGAATGAGATAGCTGAAGACCTACACATCGAAAGATGTAGCTTTTGGTTATGATGAGGTCAGTGAAGTCCCCTCAGGGTTTATCTTGTAATCCTGACCATACTCTGTAGACCCTTTGGCTGTGTCATCCATGCGGATGAGTTATGGCCAATGCTTGACTAGTTTGCTCTTTATGAGAGCCAGAGAGAAAGTTTTCTCTCCCTGTGACTCTCCCCAGGAAAACTATACATCATCAATATCTTTCCTCTGTGGCACCATAATCTCCTTGATCAGAAAGTTTGGGGCACAACTGAGTTTCATGATGTTGCAATACAGGTTCTCCTGTGCCCTGAGTCTTTGCTGACCTTGAAAGGCTGCAGCCAAAACATTGGTTGACCTTGCAGCTCTTCTATTTCTCCAATTTTGATCTGAGAACTTAGGGTGTTCACCACACAGAAGAAAAGCTGTTTAGTACCATGCAGCATATGCCCTTCAGTTTGCCCTAACTATCTCACTCAATTGTCTTTAGTTGTTGTTGTACATTTCTATTTGTGTTTCTTCTTTTGACTTCTTATACTAGAGAGACTATACAATATTTGCACATGTGTGTCTGGTTTATTTCACTTATGAGTATATGTTCAAGTGGCATCCACTTCAATATGAATGATTCAAGCTTATCATTCATTATACCTGAGTAATACTCCATAATATAGAAATACCACATCTTTTTCTGCCATTCCTCATGTGATGGACATCTTGATTGTTTCCAAGATTTTTCTATCACACATTGTGCTGCTATGAACATAGATATACATTTATCACTTTGATATAATGTTTTCAGTTCCTCTGAGAAAATTCCCAGTAGAGGGATAGCCAGTTTGAATGGGATTTCCAGTCCTACTCTTTTGAAGAGTCTCCACACTGATCTCCACAATGGTTGCACCAGTCTACATTCCCACCAGCAATGGAGAAGTGTTACCTTTTCCCCACAACCTCTCCAACATTTGTTGTTGGTTGATTTCCTTAAGATAGCCATTCTTTCTGGAGTGAGTTGATATCTCACTGTTGCTTTTATTTGCATTTCATCGATGGCCAGCAATATGGAGCACTTTTCATGTATTTATTCACTTTTTTAACTTCATCCTCTGAGAAGAGTGTATTCATCTCAGATGCCCATTTCTGAATTGGGCCTTTAAATTTGAGGGCCCTGTTATATCTTAGTTCTTTATATATTCTAGAGAGCAGACCTTTGTCTGATTGCTTATTAGTTAGGATTTCTTCAAATTTTCACTTTGCTGAAGATTTCTTTTGACATGCAGAAATTCCTCAAGAAGAGTTGATCCTAGTTGTTGATTCTTTCACGAGTTTCCCGTGCAAATATATGTTTGTTCATGAACTCTTTACCTACCCCTATGTCTTCAAGAGTTCCTCCTACTTTCTCTTCCAGGAGATTGAGTGTTTCTGTTTTAATGTTTAGATCTTTAATCCATTTTGACCTTAGCTTAGTGCATGGTGATAGAGCTGGGTCAAGTTTTAGTTTTTGGCATGTAGAAAGCCAGGTTTTCCAGCATCATTTGTTAAAGAGGATATCTTTCTTCCAGTAGGCTTGTTTGGCCCCTTTGTCGAAGAGCAGATGGCTGAGTGTGATCGTAGATGGCTCTGAGTCTTCTAATCTATTCCATTGATCCTCAGGTCTATTTCATTGCCAATACCATGTTGATTTTATCATAGTGGCTTTGTAGTATAATTTCAAGTCAGGAATTGTGATGCCTCCTGCCTTGTCTTTATTGGCCAAGATTGCCTTTGCTATTCTAGATAATTTTTGGTTCCAAATAAATTTTAGGAACGATTTCTTTGGTTCTGGGAGGCATGTTGGTGGAAGTTTGATAAGGATTGCATTAAATCTGTACAGCAATTTTGGGATTATGGTCATCCTCACGATGTTGGTTCTTCCTATACAGAAGCAGGGAATATCTTTCCAATTTCTGAAATGCTCTGTAATCTCTTTTCTTAGAGATTGTAAGTAATCTTAGTGTTGTAATTTTCTGTGAAAAGATCTTTGGGTTCCTTGGTTAAGTGAATTCCAAGGTATTTCATTTTCCGTGGTGCTCTTATAAAAGATATTGTTTCTATTGTTTCCCTTTCAGTGTACTTGCTATCTGTGTAGAGGAATGCTATTGACTTTTGAATATTGACTTTCTATCCTGGTATGCAACTGAATTTCTATATCAGTGCTAGTACTTTCTTGGTGGAATTTTTCCGGTTTCCAAGTAAAGTATTATGTCATCTGCAAATAGTGATAATTTAACTTTTTCTTTACCTATTCTTATTCCTTTTATTTCTCCCTCTTTTCTAGTGGCTGTTGCTAAGGATTCCAAAACTATATTGAATAGGAGGGTTGATAAAGGACATCTTTGTCTTGTACCTGATTTAAGAGTAAAAGATTTCAGTTTTTCCCCATTTAGGATTATATGAGCTTTTGGGTTGTCATAG
>PVKA01009949.1:0-66256 GCA_004027165.1 Ctenomys sociabilis
CACACACACACACACACACACACACACACACACACACACACACACACACACAGAGACCCAGAAACAGGGAGGCCTAACCAGGACATGCCTGGCAGGCCTGCGACAGTGTCCTTGTGTGTCCCTTGCATCCTAAGCATACAGAGGCCTGGCTGCCACTGCTGAAGCTTCTCAAAGGATGCGGGAGCCAGGCCTCACTCTCCCTGCCTGGTCTACATAGACAGAGGCCACTGCAGCTAGAATCCGACCACTCTAAAGACAGGTATGGCTATTGCTGTGAGCTTCAGGGCGCTCCCACCTCTCCGGCCCTTGTCAGGGTCCCATGTCCTCTGGCCCCAGTTTTCTCAGTTTGGTCCCATGTTGCTGGGTCTCACAGGAGTAGGGCCTCTGGCCTCAACCTCAGTCCTGAAGTCGAGGCTCCTCTGCTACCTGGCAGCTCCGTCCTACCACACGGAACCACGGGATTTTACAGGTCACAGATAGCATGCTGTGGGCTCCCCGGCCTCTGTAGAGTCAGTTCCTTCTTTTACCCAGCTGTGCTCTTGGGTCTTATAATGTGTGTTCCACCCCTGCGTCCCTCAGCAGGCCGACCCTTGGCCCACCTTTGCTGGGCCTGCCCTGGAGGGCCATGTGCAGGGTGCATGTGTTTCCCTCTGCAGACTGAGAGTGAGTCTGCCAGGCCTCAGCTCTGTTTTCTCATAAAGGACCCTCAGCAAGCGTGGAGTCCGTGGAGTGGAGACCCTGCACTGAGGAGATGATGTGCCTCTCCAGGCCCCAAGGCCTCCCCTCGAGGCAGGGGTCAGATGCTTTCTGCAGGCCCAGTGAGGATTCCTGAGCACTTGGCTCACACGGGGACCCAGTGCCTCTCACTGCTACAATAAATTGTCATGAACTCAGCTCCTACAACCACACAGACTAACCATCCTTTGGCTCTGGGCCTCACCAGCGCAGAGGCACCCCGTGGAGACAGGACAACAACCCAGGGGCTGGCTCCTCCAGAGGCTCCATTCCCGGCTCCCAGCTTCTGGAGCACTAACTGCAGCCTCGCCCTTGCTTCGGCGCCCTCAGCCCAGGAGCTGGCTCCAAATGGCTCTCCAGCTCTCTTCCAACTCCCTGCTCCATGCCCGAAATGCATTCTGTACCAGGGCCCCATGAGGACCTGGATTCCTCCAGCCCACAGTGGTGAGCAACCGTGGTGCCCCTGCCTGTGTGGTGCCAAATTCACAGGCTCCAGGGGCAGGATGTGGACAAGGCCAGCCACTGCTCTACTGTCCACATGGAGGTGGCCACATTTAGTCACACAGCAAGACTAAAGTTTGCAAAGGAAGTCAGCAAGGAACAGAGTAGAAGGAGCCACCCAGATCCCCACCAGAAAAGGAAGATGCACCCAGGACTCACACTTTCCACTGGCTGTGAAAAGTTTTGGGACTCATTGCTCTAAGGCTATTTCCTAAGGTTTTGTGCATCTCATGGTGGCTTTTGTTTTTCCCTGGTGTCTGTGCAAACAGACTAACTCCTGCTTCCAAGCTTTATCTTGCAAATGCTGAGCTTCCTAGGCCTAGAGCTATGTGTGCGACCCCTCATCCCAGCCCAGAACTCCGGGGCACCCTGGGCACGGAGGCAGGACTTCTCCCTGCACACAATTTCCTGTGTCCTGCATTCCACAAAAGAAACCAATCTGAGCCTAAGTCCCCAGCAAGCCAAACTGAGGGGAGGGTGGGAGGGTGAGCTCGTGAATTAGCTTGAAATGCTAAGTGGCTCATTTATCACCAGGAGAAAAGAGAAAGTCATTTCTGAAGGAGTTCCGGAGCCTGGGAGGCCCCAGGACCCCTTCCAGGAAATGGAGGCCACAGGATGGCCTCTCTGCTGAGGTGGGCAGGCGGCCCTTCTGTTCCGGACAAGACAGGATGTTGGACCCCATCCTGGACCTGCTCGCTGTCAGCTCCTGCATAAGCAGGGAAGCACAGAGGACCTGCTCCTGCTCTCCCCCTCCTCACAACTGTGGGCTGAGGGCTTCATTCTAAGGAAATGAAAGCAAGAGCACAGAGGGAAAGCCAGGCCCTGGCTATGCAGCAGCTCCTTTGTCGACATGGCCTGCACAGTCCAGGTCAGCAGCCATCTCTGGGCCTAGGGGTGGGGCCAAGGTCATCGTTTTCTCCTAAGCTGTAGAGCTCAGCACTCCCACCAACCCTTTTCCTCTTGGGGCCATCCTCTGACAGCTTTACTAGAGGACAGGCCAAGGTCAGGGTCAGCCAGGCTCCGAGTCAGCAGTCCTGGCCTTGATGACCTAGCCTGAATATCCAGGCTGGCTCAGCTGTGCACAAGCCCAGGTGCTCAGCCAGCAATGACTGTAGTTCACCTCCAGGAAAAGCCTTTCTTCCTCAGCAAAAGAGAGCAGGGGCCTGGGCTCACCACCTCCTGTCTGGAAGAGCCTTGCCTGGAAGGCCTCAGAGCTGCCTGTGTGAGGGAAACCAGTGCATCCCAAATACTACTCTTACCCCTGTCCACAAGCTCAGGTACCCCACAGAGCCTTTCACCTCCACCATTCCCCACCACCCAGGCACCTGGCAGGAACCACTTCTAGCTGAACTGCAATCAAAGACCAAATTTGCAGCCCATAATGCCTCTTCTCCTAATAAAGAAAACACTTTCTCAAACAGATACGCATTTCTGTGAGTGACCTGAGTGGGCGGCTGATGTCCTTGTGCATTGGCCTCTAGCTGCTCCCCCATCCAGGTGGTCTGAGCCCCCAGCATGCAGAGCTGCTTTCAGGGCATCACCATGGGTGTTTCTGTCCCCTGACTCCCAAGGGAGTGCTATGCCAGAGGCCCAGGGAGCAATGCTTTGAGCTCAGCCAGTCTTGGAGGAGAGGGCACCATGCCTGAGAAGCTGGAAGAGACAGAGCCTCAGGACTTCAGCCTCTGTCCCTGAAACCTGGTTGAAAAAGAAGAGGCCTGTGAAGCCTGGTGCCACATGGCAGAAGCTTTGCAGTGGAAATGGCCAGAGCACCAGTTCAGACAAGGGGTGGCACAGGCGCTAGGCACTGGGAAGATGGGATAATGCAAACAGGGCTGTCTGGACAAGGCCTCCACACTGCTGCGAGTCAGATCACACAGAAAGGAACACACAGCTGTCCATGTGGGTCTCTGATGACCGACCCAGCGGCTGGAGGCCTCCCTAGGCCCTGCTCCTGCGCAGAGAGCACCTAGGTAGAGGGCGGCTCCCCACTGCTGCGTTGAAGCCTCTTGCAAAGCCTGCGAACAATTTTCCTTTGGTGTGGTGTACTAAGGCACATGAACATTTATTCATGTCACAGTATTAGAAACAGACAAAACATCAATTGATCTACTGAGGTGTCCATTGGGAGTTACAGACAACATAATTTGAAAAGTCTTTTTAAAAAATATATTTTAATTAAAGCTCCAGATGTGGTTAAAGATGTGTGGGACAGTTTGGTATAAATCAAAAGAAATAACAACAAACAAAACAACAACAACAATAAAAGAATGCACAAATGAATGTGTGTCACAGTTCATTTATTCAGTAAACCACAACGCAAAGAACGTGGGCTCTGTGGGCTGCGTGGCCGGGCACACCCTGTGCTGGCTCTGTCCTGTTGTGCTGTGCAGGAGGCTCAGCTGTTTGAACCTTGCTTTTCTCACTTGTAAGTAGGGAAACCATCTCTTGTGCTGGGGTTTTAGTGCAGTCAAAGAGAAAATACCTCTCTAAAAGACCAAGTTCTTATACGTGATATCCGGTTAGAAGTATTTTAAGCCTGTGGTGTATAATAAATGTTCAATGAGTACACTTATTTCCAATAATATTACTGTAAATAATATGCTTGCTTTAACTTACTGATAGCTGTTCCCCAAAACCTAGAAATGAATTTAGCAAAGTTTCAGGATACAAAACCACCCGAAACTGCAGTGTGTTTCTGTACACTAGCAAGGAACAGCCAGAGAAGGAAATGAAGAAAAATCTTCATGTATCACAACATCAAAACAAAGCATCCACACCAAAAAGGAATGAAGAGCCTCACACTAAAACTTAAACAAGGAGGGGAAAGGACTGTACATTGCAAACTGTAGTACGCCACAGAAAAAAATTAAAGTAGTCACAAATAAATGGAAATGTAATCCATATTCACAGGTCACAAGATGCAGTGTTGTTAAGAAATTCCTACTGCCCAAAGCAATCTTGAGATTCAGTGTAATCCCTATCAACATCACAAAGGCAGCTTTTTTTGGCAAAAATTAAAAAATCCATCCTAAAATTTGTATGATGTCTCAAGGGGTCCCAAGTCGTCAAAACAATATGAAAAATAACAAAGGTCTTCTGATTACAAAGCATACTGCATAGTTACGGCAACCAAAACAACATGATACAGACATCGTAGCCACCCGGAAGACTTAACGGGTCAGGGGTGGCCCTTTGCCTATGTGGCCAAATTTCAACAAGGGCTACCGCAAGCACTCAAGGTGAAGGACGGCCTCTGCCACAGACGGCACAGGGAAAACATGGCATCCACATACAAAGAAAGGAGCTATACAGCTCCTCAAAATGAACCAATATTAACTCAAAATGAACCAATGACCTAAATATACAACTCAAAACTCTTACATCCCAAAACTCAAGTCTCTTAGAAGAAAACATGGGGTGAAACTTGATCTATTAGATTTGATAAGAATTTCATAGGTATAACTCCAAAACTACAGACAGCAAAAGTGAAATAAATTAGATTGTATCAAAAGTTTTAAATCCCTGTACATTGAAAGGCATAGTTAACAGAGCGAAAGGGCAGTCTCTAAAATGAGAGGAAATATTTCCAAACCATACATCTGATAAGAAGTTAGCATACGGAATTTGCAAAGAACTTGTCAAACTCAACCACAAGAAAAAACAAGTAACCTAATTAAAAAGTAGGCAATCGACTTTAACAGGAATTTACCTGAGAAGACATACAATGGCCAAGAAGCCATCAAAGGCACACAGTCCCACTGAGCACCACAGCATGCACATCAAATGGCAGCGAGGTCCCACTCCACACATTGCAATGGCTATTATTTAAAAAATAGCAACTGTTGGCAATGATGTAGAGAAACCAGAACCCTCAGGCTCTGTGGATGGACGGAAAACGTGTGGATGCTGTGGAAAACAGTATACACATTTTTCAAAAAATTAGCCACAGCATGACCACACTTTCTAGCTGTCCCACTCATAGGAGTGTGGCCAGTAGACGCAGAAGCAGAGCCTGATACTCACGCGCCATGGTCTGAGCCATGGCACTGCAGCAGCCGGCGTGGGAGCGAGGTAGGTGCTCGCCCACAGCCCCGCCAGTGCGTGACTGCCCTCGAGGAGATAATATCTGACACCCACAGATTAAAGAAGGAGAGGTCCATCTTGGCTCACGCCTCAGAGGCCCTGGGCCGTGTTTGGTCAGCTGGCTCTGAGGAAAGCCAGCACAGCACAAGGGTGTGGAGGAGGAATAGCTGCTGACAGCATGGCAGGCAGGAAGCAGGGAGGCCAGGAAAGAGCCGGGGAGCACAAGCACCTCTCAGGCCATGCCTGTAGCTGGTGGCGCCCCTCTGCTGACAGCACCCTCTTCCAACAGCGTCCGTGCCCCAGGATGCGTTCACCTCCCAGACATGTGAAGCATTTGCTGGTCTGCACTGATAGCAGCCTCAAGAACATCTAATTTTTCTTCATCGATATTAGTTTGAGTTAATAATTTTAAGGTAACATTTTGGAAATAGCCAGTCATGGTTGGAGCAGAGTGAGTCACGACATCTGCTATGAGCACAGCTGTGGTGGCCAACGTAGCAGCGGTAAGAATAGAAGCAATTAGCATGCCCAGAATGGGTGTGTGTCTCATATGTTCAAGCGTGGAGGTAATTTGTTCAAGAGCAGAATTTCCCATCCATTCTTGGTTGAGATTAGTGGGAAGCCATGCTTTGGCTTGTCAACATGTGTGATATTTAGTTGAAGATATTATTATTTGTAACACCCAGGGCTAACCAGTTGGCACAGCCAGGCAAAGAAATATTGAGTGCTTTAAAGGGTCTGTAATGATGAGGAATTAGCTTATGTTCCGTTATCTCCAGGTCTTGATTAAGGAAGGCTATAATATACAGACAAGAAGTGTAGATCATAACATGGTTAGAACCATCATGAGAAGTCAAATCTCAGTTTATCTATATATTGGTAATTGCCAATTCTAATAACTTGAGGGTGAAAGAGAATAGCAAGGTTCCCAGAAAGATTTCCCGATAGGGAAAAAATAAGTGCCTGAGGACAGCATAACAAGGCCCAGCACACCTAGGGCCCATGAAGAGGGACTGCCACACCGATGGAAAGGAAAGCGGACTTCTAACTAGGATTAGACACAAATACCATCAAATTATGAGGCCTCTGATTTTCTAGGGTTAGTTTACAAGCAAGATGAATAGCAGAGAGCTAGGTGCGCGGGCAGAGAGCCCACCCCAGCTTTAGGCCGCCCCCCAGAGGTCACACACGGCTGAACACAGAAGTGCACACAACAACTACTATCAGCAGCGTGGGTGACTGTGCACACTGGGGATTTTCTTCTAGGAGATAGCGCACATGGGGAATGGGCATGGACCACTGGGATGGCCAGAGTGGCTGTAGCCCCTGCCCAGTTCCTCAGGGGGTTGAGAGATGGCAGTGAAGCTCTTCCTGTGTGTGCAGTGTCATTGGAGAAAAAGGGCAGCTTGGGATCTCTCCATGTAATTATGTCAGTGGTAGGGGTAGAGCTAGAAGTCCAATAAACCATATCACTTGTACTTGAGCAAACTCAGAAAGAGAAGTCTTTTTACCCTTTAAAGAGGTAATGTTGAAGTTTACTTCTGTAAGTGGCTTCCTCAGTCACTGAAAAAAGTTCTGTGCAGAAATGAGGTCAAGTCCAGTGCTCTGCATTGTCTCCCTTGGGCCACACGGTGCAGATGCGCAGTTGTTGCAGGAGGCCGAGGAGAGCTGCAGCCCTGCTCCACGCCGTGTTCCTACTGGGGCAGCATTAGCTGAGCAGCTATGCTTGTCGCCCTGTCCATTAATCACTGTTTGGACCACATCATATCTACCCCTTGATTTTGCTCTACGAAAGGTTATTGGAGAAATGGCCCCTGAGGCAACCCTCCCTCTTTCAGGAACACACACACACACACACACACACACACACACACACACACACAGGAGCTATCTCTTAATAAACATTTTCTACTCTTCATCTCTGTTGAAATTCATTCTTTGATATTCAGGGGACACACACTCAGCACATCTGACATCTAGTAGGTTGGCAGTGTCATCTCTATCACAGAGAGATCTCTGAATGGCAGAGAGGAGCATTGCCCTGTGCTTCTGGGCATTTCAACTTCTGAGCATGAGGCCTGTGAGGCATAGGCCCTCCCCAGTGCCTTGCCCTCCCGATAGAAAGTCCTCGGCAAGCTCGAGCACAGGGTCTGCAGAATGTGCAGCTGCTCCAGGCAGGACCTCTGCCCTGGGCAGAGGGGCCTCCTCTAGCAGAGGTGGGCCTCCTCTGGGGAGAGGGGTGCAGCTGGCCTGCAGCTCCCGACCTCAACTTGCCTGGGGACGCTGCCCACATCTGCACACAGTGGATGCCACTGTGGTATTGCATACCTGAAGGCCAGGATGCTCAAGAACCTGAAATGACCCCCACAGCCCCCAATTCAGGTCAGCCTGTAGCTGCGGGGGGGCTAATCTTGCCACCTCCTCAAGGGAGGGGCCTGGCTATGCCCTCTGCAGTTTTCCAGCAGGAGGGGCTGCTGAAAGTGCACCTTACTGCGATAATGAAGGTCATCGGCTTCCTTTGGCCAGAGCACCAGCTGAGAAACGGCATCAGCACTTTGCAGAAAGAATGCCTCCGACTGCCCCGGTGGATGACGCCAAGGACCCAAGCTGCAAACAAGGGCTGCCTGGAGCGGAGACACCAGGTCTGATGCGCTCTGCTACAATTTTAGAAATCAGTGTCCTCCATGTGACAAGCAGATGGTCACAAGCAGATCGAGGTGCCAGGTGTTTTAATGAGTCCCAAGTCAGGGGCATTCCTAGGATTACCTAGGAAACTGCCTCATGCTGTGCGGAGCCTCAGGTGAAAGCCCTGAAAGGCTGCTTTGCATTAGCATGACAAAGAACCAACCACCTGGTCCCCAGTGTGCTGCTTAGCGCAAGACAGGTGACAATCCCTGGCTGGTCTTTGTTCCTCTCAGAACCTCCTAGGCCCCTCACCCCGCTTGTAGCTAAGCAGCAAGAGTTTATGCTCAAAATAGATGTTGTTTGTAGTTTTTCACCCCAATTACCCTGGAAATTTCTCCAACGGTTTCCTTATACAACAGACAACTCACTCCATCACCGCCCCCGCTGGCCGGCTCCTTAAAGGGGTAATGAGCCTGTATCTGTCAACCGCCCTCTCCCTGATTACTGTTTATTAAGCATCAGCACGCAGCCAAGCCCGTGTTTTCCCTCAGCCTTTTTTATCTCTAATGTGTGTGTGCTGTGCATATTATGATAGGGAAATGCTAATTTACGCTCCTGGCACAGACCTGCCTGAAGAGTGGTGGGGGAGGGGAGGGAGGCAGCGGAAACAGGAGGATGGTAGGGCGTGCTGAAAACCGGTCCGGTGGCAAGTTCCTCAGAACAGGGCCGGTGTGTGGGCTCCCCTGCCACCACAGCAGCTCAGACAAGTCTCTTCTCAGACAGACACGTCTCCGCAGGTTCCCACACACCTGCCATCTTACCTCCTGAGGACCAGCTGCAGAGGGTCCCCAGGACTTGGCCCCTTCCTGGAGTTCCTGAAGGAGACTCTAGAGCACCTGCCCTGGACGTCTGGATCCTAGTGCACCCCGAGACTCCAAATCACCAGTGCTGCCTCAGCCATGGAGCAGGACCAAGGTTTTGAGTCATTCCATGAGGAAGGACAGGACCATTTACATTTTTAGCCCTTGGAACACGGAGGACTTGAGAGGGAACACTCACAGCTGGCTGCAGAGAGGCAGGGCCCATCTCAGCTGGCTTTGGAAAGCTGATATTCCTGATGTAGGAGCAGCTGAACAGAGCTGACCGGCGCGAAGCCGTGGAGCAGTCCACAGAGAATGATCTTCCCCACATTTGCCCCATTGCTAGTAAAGGAAGGGGACTCTGGAACTCCAGGAGTCCATGGGCCCCTTAGAAACTTCGAGAAAGCCATCCTCAGCTGAGCTGAGGGCGGGGTCAGGGCCAGGGCCTCGCTGCCCTCCCTGGGCCTTGGGAGGCCTGGCTGTACCCTCACTGAGGCCCAGCGGGGCTCCTCCCCAGGGCTCACCACTTGGTTGTTGCCCCGGCCCTTGAATTTGGCAGAATTAAGGTTTATTTAATTAAATCTGAAGCAATGCTTTGATTTCAAAGCAAAAAATTTCATTTTAGAGGGGGTGATATAACTCTGGCTTTTGGTGATGATGTGGTGGTTTTGGGGCACAGGAGCTGGAGCACAAAGACAGGACAGCATCAAGAGCCGTCTCCAGGCCACCAGAAACTCGGCTGGAACAGGAAGCACCCAGTTTTTCATAGATATTTCAAATTTTATCTGCAGACAAAAATATTTTGAGCCCAAACGAATTTTTCTCCCTTGAAATCTGCATTACCCGTCCAAGGGACAGCTGGATTCTCGCCTTCCACAAAGCAGCCTCCCAGAGGGTGAGAAGTGTGTTCCTGTCCCGCATGCTCACAAGCTCGGCCTCCAAGACTGCTCAGGAAAGATCTTGAGCAACCCATGCTTACACCTGCACACTCACAATGTAACCTGCACCTTCAATACCTCTGCTCCTTATATCTTCAAAGAGAATGCACCGTGGTTTAGCCTGTCTCCTGGTGATTATAAATGACTTTCTTTGCTCATTCTGAAATTATTAGGATTAGGAATAAAACAGAGCAGGGTAGGCAGAGGATCACAGTGCAAAGACACCTGCGAACATGCCCCCAGGCCAGCGAGGAATGCAGAGTGCTTACCATTGCCCCTAGGGGTGCAGAAGGGGGGAAGGGTTCACAGTTCATTCTGGGGGCTCTCACAGCTGGTGCAGAGGAGGCCACCATGCCTACCAAGAGCTGGGCTTGTACAAGTGTCCCTGCCTCGCAGCTGGCGGAGGCTCTGAAGGACAAAGCAGACCAGGAAGCCAAACCAGCTAGCCCCAGGGAAGAGGTACAGGGCTCAGGGTGTGACTCTCTGGCTGAACAGGAGACCTCAAAGGAAGAAAATTATTCCCTAGTCTGCTGCTAGCCAAGAGAAAAGCAGCACCTCGGGCGGTCCTGCTAGCCAGGACTGAGACCAGCTCTAGTGACGGCTCCAGCCACAGGGTGCTGGCATATATGACCCTGTCATCATGAGAACAGGCAAGAAAGCTCCTGCCAGAAAGGAGAGAAGGATAGGCTTATGCAGCAGGGAGGCACTTCACCCCCCCCCCCATGTGTGCACTGGGTGCAAGGACATGCCCAGAATGCCAAGCTAGAAGGCCAGAAGGCCAGTTGTGCCCAGCTCACCCAGGTATTATAGCAAGCTCAATGTCTTATCCAGAGGGCACGTTGAGACAGTGAAAGTTCACAGTAGAACCAGCACAGCTTGCACATCTGGCAATGTAGGCACAGAGTAGAGGTGGACAGAGGCTGGAGGCCAGCCAGGAGGTTGTGAGCGCAGTTTATGGGGGACAATGAGACAGCTGCTGAGCTGTCTCTTCTGGTTTGACAGTTTTTACTCAAGTAAGAAGCCCTGCAGTGCATGAAACAGCAGTGAGGTGCAGTTCCTGGGTGTTCTTTCCCAGTGCAGCAAAACTTACTGTCCATCCAGGCAGAGAAGAGAGAGGCCAGCTCTGCATTGGAAAGCCTCCTTTTCTGGGGATCAGGAAGAAGGGAGATTGGTTCTGTATATCAGCTGGCCTCGCCTAGGCATGTGGCTGAGCAAGCAGGGGGTCCTGCTTCCCTGTCTGGCTTCCGCACTCACTTGGAGACAGCTTCCGCCTCAGCCTGCAACAGACCAGGCTGTTTCTCAGGGCTCTTGCCCAAAACTCAGACCACAGAGCCACTTGACGACCATTAAGCAAATGAGGACCACAGTCCATCATCCATGGGTTATGACCTTCTGTGACTGTTCTGGCCTGGAAGATGGTCAGACAGTGAGTGGAGGAAAGGGCAGGCCGGGTAGAACAAACAGAGTGAGATGCAGATGAACGCACATGTGGGGATGCAGCCTGTCTCCTGGTGTCACCTCAGACTCAGACGAGCACCTAGTGGAGCACCCACGCCTCTCCTTCCTAAGGCAGAAGTGCTCAGATGTTACCACAATGAGGACCTGAGGATCTACTGACTGTCAATTCAAAACTGCACACACAGAACTGCCACTTTCTTCCAACTCTCATTTTAGAAGCTAGTGATAGACATATAGAATAAATGGAGAATCCGTTCATCTGTATCAGTTCTACCCATTTCTTGGTCCTACTGTAATTTTTCTACCAAAAATTTTAGATAATTAGATAAACAGAAAGATATTTAGATGAAAAAAATCTCAACCAATCCAGGTCAATGGCACTGTCACCAGCAAGCCATCACTCTGGGCTGGTCCTCAAGTCCGGAGAGTTCACCTGCTAATATCTAAAACAGCAGTTACATACCTTGAATTCTGCCTTGCTGGGGACACTGCCACAACATTCAGCACAAAAGTGGTCTAGAAGGAGCTCTTTCCCACCTTCCCAAACCTGTGGTGGGCCCCTTTTTCCCCAACGTAACTCATGAGTTAGAAGTCATCAGTTTTTAAGCATTCAACCCTAAGGGCCAGAAACTTCCTACACACCTTATTGAATGTGATTAAACAGAGCTTTGATTTCACTGTCAGTCTGAAGAGTAACTCTCAGAAAAGCTGAGAATCTGGAAACTCACCAAGAATAGGGAAGAACAAACCTAGATCGACCCTTACTGGCCCTAGGGACTGAAATTCCTCCGTTCTCACTGGAAATTTTCTACCTATCTGTGTTGCACCTTCAAGGCTTCTCTGAGGGACAAACTAGTTGTTCCCTGTAATAATTGATTCTCTCAGGGCCCTTGCCCTCACTCTGGTGGAGAATAAAGAAGTGGGGCTGGCAGTAAGAAATGGGGGAGGCAAGACTGGACTAGAGCAATGCAGAAGTGTACTTAAAGCCTGGCCAGTGCAGAGGAAGCAGAAGCAGAGCTAACCTTCAGCACAGCCCCGTGAGCGTGGAGCACACCCATACTGATATGGCAAGCCGACTCGTTGACTCGTGTGCGCTAAGCCAGCCAGGCAGTAGCTTTCCGTGCTGGGGAGGGGACACGGCCAGCATACAGCGAGCTGTAGTGGCACTTTCATAAGAACACAACGAGGGGCATTTTTTTCAAGCGTTTAGTACACGGTAAGCATGTGACAACCTCACAATCGTCTGCCACACATAAGCTGTGATGATTTTACAATGTCAGTTAACTGTATTTGGCCCTCAGCTTTTTATGTCCCTCTGATCTGCTCCTACACATTAATGAAGGAAAAAAGTATTCTTCCTTTCAAAAATAATATTAAGTGGTGATAAGTGTTTGGGTGGCCACAGGTTCACTCTTGTGGTACCGAAGCTCAGGATTTGAAGCATTATTCTTTTCTATGTGTCCATGTAACTCTGCACTCATTGGGAAGGGTCAGCTATCCAGGCTTAGTGCTGCAGTGCAGTGTGTGGCCTGGGCTGCTGTCCATGCATCACGGAGACTGAAGTGGGGAAAATGTACACAAGTTACAAAGGCTAGGGAAGGAGCTATCTGAAGATGGGTCAGGATGACTGTGTTATGCTTGCTAGGAAACAATGACAAGATCTCTATGGGCAACAACCACAGGCTCGTCTGCTCCTGCCACACTTCTTGTGGTCAGCAGCAGCAGCAGCACTCTGCTTCCACCCCTCCACAGGCCAGGCAAACTGAGGGAATTTCAACTGGAAAGACAGCTGGTTGTCACAGCAGCCAGAAAAAGCAGCAGGGGAAAAAGACATGCTCTGCTCAGTGCTTCCACCCTGATCCCCCACGTCGCTTATCAGGCCTGGGGCCACGTACAGTCAACAAATGGCCTCCACAGGAGTAACAAAAAGATTTGAGGGGCGAGGGTGGAGTCTTGGCCTTATGGGAAGCTGGGGACTGCAAGGATCTTTGCACACCATTTGCTATAGCTTAGATCTACAATGACATGCAAAGGCCTCATGGGTGCAGAAAGTGAATGGATGTAGAAGGTCTATAGTCAGCCATGAATTGCTCCACCAGCGAGGTCACAGCTGAATGGGCTATTAGGAGACAAGGACTGATGGGAAGAGGAAGGTTGCTGGCGGCATGAGCTAGAGGGGCATCATCTCCCCTGCTGGCTCCTTCTCTGTCTCCGCTTCCTGGCTTCCCATGGCATGAGCTGTTGTCCTCTGCCCACCACACTGTTCCTGGCTTAAAGCCAGACAACTGTGGACTGAAATTGTGACCCCCAAATAAGTCTTTTCTCCTCTAAATCACCAATGTTGAGTATTTTGTTCCAGTGATGAGAGAATGGAGACAACTCTGTTCAACCTAATGATTCCATGCTTAGCCTTGGGCAAGAGCACTCAACTTCTGCACAGGGCTGTAGACTGAGAAGGGACAGCACAGGAGTAACTCCACAATGTGAAACACTGATGCTGGTTTCTTCCCCTAGATGCCAGGATGTGCACCAGGGAAATGAGCCAAGTGGCTCAGGTGTGAAGAGGTCAAGCCAGCAGCAACCCTGTGACCACAGTGATGATGTCATTCATGTCCATGGACAAGCTAGCACATCTGGTAGCACTCACAGGGAATAATGACACACCCTGAAGATAACCTGTGTGGGCCACAGTGACACTGTGGATCCACTGGCCTGTGTTGATTTAGAGAAGAAAAGAATTTCCTACCTTGGAACCTGTAGAGAAGAATGAAATATCCTACCTCAGATTCCATAGTGAAGAACTGACTTTCCTATTTCAAATTCTATATGAATGAATGAAATATTTTATCAGCTACCAATGGGTAGGAAGGTACTCTCCCATCTCTCAGCCCCAGTGGAGAAGAAAGAGCTCTTCTACATGAATACCACTGAGAAAGAATGGATTTTCCAACCTAAGTGACTATGGAAAAGAATGCCTCTCCTACTTCAGATCCTGTAGAGGAGATGGACTGTCACACCTCAAAATAGACTCACAGACCTAAGTATTTATGGGGAACAAAGGACTCTCTTCACTGAGATCCCATGGAGAAAAAGGAATGTTTTACCTGAGTACCACTAGGGAAAATGAATTCTGTACCATTAGCTCCAGCAGGTAAAATTTGAATCTTTTAAGATCCGATGGAGGAAATAAATTTTCAGACCGTAGTACCTGTGGGGTGAAAAATCTATTTTCTTATTTCAGATATGATGGAAGTGTGAACTATCTACTTTGTATCTTATAAAGAATAATGGACTCTCTAGCCTTGGTACATATGGAGAAAGATAGATTCTTCTACTCAGAATGAACTTCTGTACCTCAGATCTTAAGAGGAAGAGTGCTCTCTCCTTTGTCAGAACTCATGGAGAAAAATGGACTCTCCCACCTCAAACATTTTGAGTAAGCTGGATTCTCCTACCTCAGTAATTCTTGGCAACATTGTAATTTCTTACATTATGTTCAATAGAAAAAATAGATTTATTCTGTTGCTTCAGTATATGGAGGGTAGAATGGATTAACTACCCTCAGATTCTGTGAAGAATAATGTGCTCTGAGATAATGTGAAAAGAATGTTGTCTCCTATCTAGTATCTTTGAGAAAGAATGGAAAGTAGACCTTATATTCTGTGAGAAACACTAGACTTCTCTAACCCATTACCAGTGTAGAAAAGAGCAATCTCCTCCCTCAGATCTTAAAGCAAAGGAGAGGATTTCTACCTCAGAATTTTTGAAGAAAACTGGATTTCCCTACGCCAGTGCCTATGATGAAAAAGTGACATGTATTTCACAAGGAAAAATGAGATCAGGTCTTGTGGATAAGAATGGATTCTGCAACTTCATTGTCTCTGGGGAAAAAGGATTCTACTATCTCACCTACAGTGGAGAAGAATGGACTCTGATACATTTGATCCTTTGAAGAAGAATGTATTCTCCTAACTCAGTACACACAAGGAAGAACATGATAGAAGAATCAAAAACTCTTGAGAAAGAGTGAAAATTCATGTTTTATTACCAAGGTAAAAGAATAGAATCTGTTCTGATAAATCCTGAAGAAAACAATGGGCTTTACTATTTCAGATTCTGTCTAAAAATGGATTCTCCTTAGTATAAATATTAAGAATGGTCTCTAAGATTGCAGATACTATGGGGAAGAATAGAGTATAGCTATGGTGGGAATGGATTTGCCAACCTCAGGTCCTATGGAATAATATTTCCCCTCTCACTGCAGAAATGGAGGACTATCCTAACTCAAATTATTGGAAAATAATGGATTCTCTAACCATAGATATTTTGCTGATTAATGGACTCTCACACTTTAGATCTTAAGAAGAGTGATATACTCTCCTAATATACATCGTGTGGGAAAGAGTATATGTTTATTGTAATAACAATGAGGAAAGGAATACTTTCCCACTTCAAATCCTATGTTGAACAGAGTCTTTTACCTTGAGTTATGTCAAGAAAAATGAACACTTGTACATCAGTATTCATAGGTAAAGATAAACTCTCTGATCCTCTACTGAAGAATAGACTCTCACACCCCAGTGTCTGTGTGGCAGAAAGGCCTCTTCTACATTAGAATCTCTGTAGAAACTGAACTTTCCTACTTCAAAGCTTTTAGAGTGAACTGACTCGCCAACAATAATTACCCTTGAGAAAATGGTACCCACTACCCCAGATTATATGTGGAAGAATAGCTCACCACTGAAGATCCTATGGGTGAGAATTACTCCCATATATTGGCATGTGAGGAGAAATAGACTCTGTCTCTGACTATAAAAATGAGTGAGCTCTCCTGCATCAGAGCCTCTATGAAAATGGACTCTTCTGCATTATAGCTTTTCAGAAGAATAGATTGTCCAACCATATTACTTTTCAAGAAAAATGAAGTCTACTATTTCAGATTTGTGGGAAAATATTAGGTCCCCCACCTCAGATACAGTGAAAAAGAAAATACTCCACTACTTTATATCCTCTACCTATACTGATTAATGAACACCCCTACCTAAATAACTGAGTAAATGTGGAGTGTCATACTTCAGACTATATTCTAAATCTCCAGCAATAATGGACTCTCTCCATGACCCTGCATAGATAAGTAGATTCTCTTATCTCAGAGTCTAAATTCTCCTATCAGAGCACATGGTGGAAAGAATGGGGATGACCTCAGTCTCTGTAGGGAAGATTGGCAGCTCCTAACTCAGATCTTACAGAAAGAATGCAATCACCTTCATCATTACCAGTTTAGAAGAATGGAATCTCCTCTCTCCGTGCTGGAGTAAAGAATAGACTTTACTACCTCAGTTCCAGTAAAAAAGAATAAACTCCCCTATGACAAATCCTACACACAAAAAGACTGCTATCTCTGTTCCTTAGCTCTCTGAAGAGTGAGCTGTCCATTATCAATACTTATGGGAAGAATGTACTACCCTATCTCAGAACCCATGCAGATAGTGGGTTGTCATGCCCCTGTGCTCATGAAATTGGTCATCCTATCTTGGATACTTAACAGAAGAATGGCATCTCCTAACTCAGATCTTGTGGAGGAAAAAGACTTGCCTTCTTCAGAACCTATGGAGAAGAAAGACTCTGACTTCAGAAATGTAGGAAATATTTGACTCAACTAACTCAGTTCCTATGGGGGAAAATGGACAGACCACCCTGCCCTAGATTTTTTTTCTTTGTGGCTGTTTATTGATGATAATTTTTTAAAATTAGTTTTATCAAGAAACAAGACAGTTTCAAAACTGTAGTAGGACAGTTTCGATAACACATTGCGTATTGTTGCTTTCATAATAGTTATTCACAGTACACGAAGCAGACATGATATCTTGTCCAAACACTATAACACAAATCTTTCTTCTAACTGAATTAAGAGAAAGTAGCTGTATATCTATCCTATTTTGTTTATACAGATACAAAGTGGCCCTTCATTTGTGCTCCCTTTTCTTGTTTATTTTTGTAAACAAGGAATACAAGGGTATTCCTTTGTCATTTAAATATTGTAGGTGCATGAATTCAGCAAAATAATCCAATATAGTCCAGTAGTCCATAATAGTAGTGCTGCCCTAGATTTTTGTGTGGGAAAAGATTCTACTATTTTAGGGCCGGCCAAATAGCTCAGAGGATTAAAGCACCTGCAAGCAGGTACTGAGATAGCAACTGAGACTGGGTGTGGTGGTGCATGCCTGTAATCCATCTCTTGGGAGGCTGTAAACAAGCAGATCACTATGAGTCTGATCTAGTAGTGAGACCCTGAACACCCTATATACTCTTCCCTAAAATACAAAAAAAAAAAAAAAAAAAAGATTCTACTATCTTATACCTGGTGCAAGAGAATGGGCTCTCCTACCTCACTAGCTATGAGAAAGAATGGACTAACATATTTCAGATAATGCAAGGATGGTCAACCTTCCTACCTCAATAATCATGAGGAAGAAGAACCTCTTCAAGTTCAGAAGTTTTCTGCTATTGTAGTGCCTATGGGGTATAATGAACACAGATCCTATAGAATCCTCAGATCCTGTGGAAAAGAATGTATTCTACTACCTTAGATTCTATAATGAAAAATGGAGTGTTCCACTTCTGACTCCATGGAGAACAGACTTACATATCAGTGCTGTTGAAGAATAATGCACACTTTTATCACTAATCCTGTGGATCACAATGGAATTCCTCACCTCATTACATGTTGAGAAAGAACTCATATGCTTTGGAATACAGTGGATTCACATGCATTAGTACCTATTGAGGAAAATGTATTCCCTTACCTTAGATTCTCTATGGAAGTGTGTAATCTTCTTCAGGTAGGTAGAGAAGAATAGACCATTCTATATAATATACTGTGCAGAAGATACTCCTAGTAAGTACCTTCTTGGAAACATACACTATGCTATGTCAACACCTATGGAAAAGAATGGATTCTTTGAACTTAGTATGTATCAGAATCAATAGTTCTTCCTGGCTAGTCTGTTCTGAAAAAGAATGGGATCTTTTACTTCAGAGTCTGTGAGAAAGATGAATTCTACTGACTAGATTTTTGAAAGAAAAATGTATTATCCGACCTCAGTACTTATCAGAATAGATTATTACCTCAGATACTATTAAGGGAAATAGTCTTTTTACCTCACACTCTTTGGAGAAGAATGGGCTTATACTACTTCACATCATGTTTTGAATAATATATTCTCCTACCTCAGTACTTATGAAAAATGGACTTCTTACCTCAAATTCATACAATAGAATAGAGTATCTTCTTAGGTACTGTGGAGAATTATGGACTCTCCTTCCTCAGGAGTCAGTACTTGTGAGAAATGATAATTTATATTACCTAGTACCTGGGGTAAAAAGTAGACTCTCAGATCTCAGATAGTACAAGAAAGGACATGTGGCAGGCTTGCCATGAGATCCTATAGGATTAATAGAATCTCCTACTTCAGATCTTTTGTAGATAACGAACTCTCCTACCTCAGTACATGTGAGGAAAATGGATTATTTGTGTCGGACTTGAAGTGAAGATTGTATTCTCCTATCTTATCAGTTATGAGAAAAAGTAGACCTTCCAACATTAGATCCTATGAGTGGAAGTAGACTCTCCTACCTCACTGTGGGGGAAGAAGGGCTCTTCTACCTCAAACAGTATGTAGAACAATGAATTCTTGTATCACAGTTTCTATGCAGAAAAATGGTCTAACTCTTTGGATCCTGTGAACAATAAACCTGCCCAGCTCAGTACCGTGTGAAGTCTGTATTAATGTACCCTAGACCCTTTGGATGAAAATGAATTCTTCAGCCTTAGATCCTGTGGGAAAGAAAAATCTTTCCTGTCTTGTGAGAAGAAATATGGGCTTTGGGAATGGTCACATAAGCTTAGATATTGTCAACAGCTTGCATCCTGTTTTGGTGGTGA
This sequence comes from Ctenomys sociabilis, assembly GCA_004027165.1. Taxonomy (NCBI): domain Eukaryota; kingdom Metazoa; phylum Chordata; class Mammalia; order Rodentia; family Ctenomyidae; genus Ctenomys; species Ctenomys sociabilis. The sequence goes on from PVKA01009949.1 coordinate 19,146, forward strand.
CTGAGAATGTAGTAGACTTTTCAGAGGTAGCTGGGTCCAGAGTGTGTGGCGCTGGATCACAGGTGTGCAATTACTACAGCAGTCCACTGATGGGCTTGGCATAGTTCCAGCTAGGGATAAGCAATGTGAGTGCTACATGAGCCCTAAGGCAGACCGCCTGCATAAGGTATGAGGAACAGAGAGGTGAGGGTGGCCTCACCTGCCTGCCTGCCTGCCTGCCTGCCGTGGGCTGCTTCTCCTCTGCAGTGCCTTGGAGCCAGAATGGTCTGGAACTTCTAGGAGCCAAGTGAGCCTGCCCTCCTTTAACTTTGGGTGTTGTTTATTTTGTCTCAGTGACAAGACAAGTGACCAGGACCATGCATGAGAGCACTCTGCGCATGGCAGAGGGACATACAGTAAGCATTAGCCATAACATGAGCTCCTGTTCTGGAAACCTTATGAGTCAGGTGCTGGGTCTAAAATTAAGTCTTCTCCTTAAACAGAGCCATTATAGGCCTGGCCTGTGCAGCAAACCATGAAACCACGCCAGCACAAACGAGGTTGCCAGGCCACTGCTCCTGGCAAACTCATTACCGAGTACTGAGGCGTGAGGAAATTTGCCAAAAGAAATCTCAGCAGCCCTGAAAATGGCAGCCAGGTCCCTCCGACTGATCTGGGGATTTTAGGAAATTTCATCAAAGACCGCAGATGACCTCACTGAGCTGCTGTCATTCAGCGCCACATAAATGGCACTGCCGAGTCCAAATCATCAAGGCCCACAGGATTGAGAGGAACAGAAAAACACTTCTCTCTCCAAATATTCTCTTCATTTCCTTGGCTCTCTGGGAGCCAAGGGCTTGGTACAGGTAACTCGGACAGACACACGGCACCTCCTAAAGATGGTACCCCAGCTGCCTCTCCTAGTGTCGTCTTCTAGTCACAGTGAAGCAGCTTTGGAGGAGAGAAGGTGCTGAAGTTCACCTGGTAAGAACGTATCTGGTGCTGCTAAACTGCACACTTAAAAATGGCCAAGGTGGTAAATTGCATGTTATGTGTATTTTACAATAAAAAATGTGAAAACATAAATCCTGATTTCTGAGGACCTGGCTAGTGCTGAGTGTGCTTGTTTGTGTCGGTGTGGCATGCAGGGCTCCTGACCAGCGCTAACTGTGCAGTTTGGGATAGAGCTCTGAGCTTCATTCTACAGCTGTACAGCAGGATTAAGCAGTACTCAGTCTACCAGGGCGTGGGGGCAATAACAGAAAACACACATGTGTCAGCTCTGGTAGCTGCAACTGATGCACAAAACACTATCGTGTCGTTAGAAAAGCTATGGCCACGCAGCCCACTTGTCTGACTAGCACAGGACCACCAGTCTCTCCTGGCACCTCCAGGCAAATGTCTGGTTTCTGGCTTCAGTGTAATGATGACATCACAGACTACCCTGGAAGCCACAGTCAGCCCACAGGAGCACTGCATAGGGTGGCGGCCACCGAACTTGGGGACAGCAGCCCGTGATCCTAAGAGCTGACCATCCAGAAGTGGCTCAGAGAGGATGCAGGTTCCAGGAGCCAGAAATGTTAATCGCCCTGACTTGAATGCATGGTATACCATGTGAAATTATCACCGTGCCCCTAAAAAGTGTGCATGTATCATGCATCAATTAAAAAAATTTTTTTTCTGTATTTAGGACAAGGTCTCCAGGGTCTCCAGAGTCTGACTACGTAAATCAGACTTGTAGTGACTCTCCTGTTTTCAGCTTCCAAGTGCTGGGATCACAGGCCCGCGCCACCACTCCGTCTCCGTTGCAGTCTCAGCACGCCCTAGAGGCGGGGCTGGCACTGCACACTGGGGATCAAACCCCGGCCTCTGCACTCTGCCTAAGCAGGCGTTTAATCCACTGAGCTATCTGGCCAGCCCATCAGTTAAAATTTTAAAGAAGAAAATGTGTCTTTAATTTCTTTGGTCTGGTTTCCCATATAAATAGCTGCATACAGTGAGGTGTTGAGAATTCCAGCCTCCAAAGCCGATTTGAGATCACGTGGACTCTGCACTAATTAAGGCATCGTTAACCAAGGCAGCAGGCAGTAGGAGGAGAGGGTGAGGCGGGTCTGTGTTCTCCTGGAGCTGGGCCTTCCCTTGCAGCAGCTGGCTGTGAGTCACAAGGCTGCCTGGCGATGAGGACCCCCTGTGTAGGGTGCTGCCACACCTCTGGGGGTGAGGAGGGGGCCAGGTCAGAGCTGCAGGGAAAAGCCAGATAGTGCTGAGATCCCGAGTGCAGGAGGGTGTTGAGTGAGGGCTGTGCCAATCTTCCTTCTCTTTCTGCTCTGCAGGGGGCACAGCGAGGACAGCCCCTGGACTCCAGTTCGCCTCTGCCTCTCTCTGAAGCAGCCAAAGACACTGTGGGTCACTTCCAAAGCACCCTAGCCCAGAACTGCAGGTGCCCTGCCCTATGCTGGGATCCCAAGTGCCTGGTAGCTGCTGTCCCTGGAATCAACAGGACAGCAGCTACTGAGATCCCTGCACACAGGTTCTGATACTATGTACGAAGAAGCAGCAGATGTTGTTTTCCTTTCTTGACTTTGTATCCTTCCAGGCTGGATACCTGGGGCCCCACCAGCCAGCCAGTGATGGACAGGAGGAAAGCCGAGGACAGAGTTGGTGGGAGCAGGGATAGCCAGCCTGTGGACGCCACCTAATCATGTGATCTGCACAGCCTACAGAGCAGCCTCTGGTGGGTTTCTGGTGCCAAGGCCTCTGATGGCGCCCAGAGGCACATTCCTGTGGAAAGCCCGGGCCTTGAGGAACCTGCCCAGGCAGCCTGGCTCCACCTCTGTCCTCAGCACCATGGGCGCCACGAGTTTGGATGCTGAGTCATCTCTGCAGAGCAAATTCCACTGCAGCTGGGGTGCCAAACCCCTGCCCCTGGGCCTGCCAGCTCAGGTGAGGCACCAGGTGCACACGCGGCAGGAGCATGTCAGGTGTGTGTGTGTGTGTGTGTGTGTGTGTGTGTGTGTGTGGTGCATGACACATCGAAAGTGGGCTCAGAACAGTAGATCAGGGCTTCAGTAGATCAGGGCTTCAGCAGAAAGTGCCTCCAGCTCACCCAAGATCACACTGCGCCGTGGCGTGCCCCATCCACCCACAGCTCCTGCCAGCTACGGGCCCGCTCGCTCCTGTCACAAATTTCCACACTCAAACCAGGCAGGGAAGATTTGCTGTGTCCTTGACCACTTGGGGAACAGAGGCTCAGATAGAGTGAGCAGCACCCCTTGTTCATGCAGTTGCACACCCCACAGCATACTCTGAAATACACATTACTGTCTACACACACTTAAAGGCACAGGGGATTGCTGGGCCTGGGTCTCCCTGTGTGACAGACTTCAGAGCGGACAGGCAGGACCCTGGGCACCCTGCCCCAAAGGCACAGCCAAAGACAGATGGGAAGACGAGTTGACAGACAGCCAATAGCGGAGATGGCAAGGGGGACAGCAGGAACCACATCCTCCCTCCAGTCCACACAGTCCTCAAGCTACCATCTCAGAGCAGGCAGGAAGTGACCTTGTGAGTGACAGAAAACAGTGCCAAGGGGCTGCAACACCCATGCACCAGGCCTTGAAGTAGCCTCCACCAGGAGGCTGCAGAAGGACCCAGATCTCCAGGACGGCCCTCTGGCAGGGCCCGTGCTCACCTGACAGTGGCTGGGGGGAGCACATCCCCAGCCCAGCCTCCAGTGAGAATGCCAGCCCCCCAGCTTCCAGCGGCACCGGCTGCTTCAGACCGGGGCTGAGTACGTATTTCAGCCCAGATCAAGATCTAGCACAGTCTGAAAGTGGCTCCGAGGCCCTGAGCTGGACCCTGCAGGCCAAGCAGCAGAAGCAAGTCCTCAGCTCCAGGAAGAGCCCTGCGCTTGGAGGCTCTGCAGCAGCTGGCCAACATGGCCTCTCCATGGACGGCCCTCCAGGGTGGTCTTGTGCCACTGTGGATCTTGTGCCGCTGCTGCTGTGGCCTCTCCAAGACCAGAGCCCTCTCTTGCTGACAATGAGATAGGGACCCCGCTCTAGACTGGGCAATGCCCAGCTCTGCACAATCCAGAGCTCACAGGAAGACCAACAGGGCCACACACTGCTCCATGCCTTTCAGGAGCAGAGCTATGGTCTCCACAGAGGGGGGCCTGGCCTTAGAATCCTGGAGAAGGTGAGCAAGAGTGATCAGAGCTGTGTGCCGAGCCTGAAAGCAGACATCCCCGCCCCTCCTCGCAGCAGCCTCTGGGGCCACCTACTTCGTAGCTAGGAAGCTCCATCTTGTCCCTTTGTGGTCTCCTCCCCTCTGTCACCTCCCGATCTGATCTCAGGCTTGGTGTGTAGGTGGCCCCACTGAAGGTTTGCGTCCCCGCACAGGAGCATGAGGCAGGATCACTCATATACGTTCAAGTCTTGCCTCCCTCCCTAACTACAGGGCAAGGCTGATGCAGTGACTTCTAGGTCCCATACTAAACCAGGAAGCTGGTGCTTCTCTCCTCCTCGAGGTCCAAGCCCCTACTTTTCCCTGCCATTGGCCAGGAAGGTGGCATGGCTTCTCCCTCAGGCCCCGCACTCCGGTGCCTCTGATGCTAATTTTTGGAACTTGCCAGCTCATTTTTATGCTTGTTCTGTGATGTGGCACTGGCTTCAAATCAAAATAGCCTGAATAGCCCAGTAATTATTTGTGCAAGTCCCAGGGACCTGGGACCTGTCCTCTGGGTGGCTGGCTGGCAGGGACTGCAGGAGCCAATGCTCAGCTCCATGCAAAGCACTCAGCACATAGCTCTCCCTGCACGGTACCAGGAGCCCAGCAGGGGCCACAGCTGCTGGCTAGGGCATGGGCTCTGCATTTGGAAATGTGTTCGAGTGTTCTCGAGTTTTTATTCCCTAAACAATGACATCAAAGGCCTAGGACTCTCTTCTTTCAATAGTCACCATGAGCATGTGTATCACTCTGACATCCTCAGGATGTTCTGGAGCTAGAAACTCCTCCTGGAGCTCCAGGCTCTGGAGAGCAGGATTGCTCTGTCTTGGACTTGGTCCCTGTTTCTAAACATTTCTGCTGGTAGCTATCAGCAGATCACATCTCTCATACCAGCCATGCTGAGCAGAACCTCCAGCTGACCTCTGGGGACCAGCTCTTCCACGTCACTACAGCTGTCAGTTCTCAGGCCCACAGCCACCTCCCAGAGCCTCATCCCCAAATCAGGACAGGAAAGCCATATCCCGGTCTCTGCTACAGCTCACAAAAGTGTTATAGGGCATGTGGGTCTGTGAGCACAGCCGGGCACATCCATGAGAGGTCCTGGGACAGACACCGGTCACAGTCAGGCTGTCACCCACAGTGCTGATCAGGAATTGAGTGTAATCAGGATGGGAGGGCCTGTAGGTTTGTGGCAGGGCACTCTGGCCTGAGACGCTGTGTCTACTCCTGGGCTCTGTGCCATCCAGAGGTGAACCCATTGCGGGTGCCTGGTGGACCGAGAGGGGCCCTGTCAAGTGCTCGGCTGCCTTGGGGCCCCTGCCATGGGTTATTTTTTCCTCTTCTCTCCTTCCCAATTTAGAACAAGTGCCCGGATAAAGAAGAGAAGAAAGGCAGCTCAGCTGGGACCTCCCCCTGCAGGAATGCTCCTGGCCAGGCTGCAGGCGGGGGCTCGTGGCCAGGCGCCCAAGGCCTGGGAGCTGAGCCATCCCACCCAGCCCTGCAGCCCCTCCTGTCTCGCCCTTCACTAAGGCAGAGCTGTGCAGACTGGGCTCAGAGAGGAACAGGTGTTCCCAGTCTAGTAGAACTCAAGCAAAATTCAGAGGCCAGCGAGAGTCTGGATGTCCCTGCTGCCCCCAGCCGCCACCTGCCCTCCTCCTGTCAGCTGCCTGGTTCTGCACGGCCCAGGAAACTGGGCCAAACAGCCATCTTGTTACCAGAAATGCACATGTGGGTGCCCTGCCCACCCCGCAGGCTGCTCGGAGCTGGGGTATCTGTTCTGTGAGAACCACTGATTCAGCTGTTCGGGGGACCTCAGGTCACCCAGTCACACCCCCGGATTCCCCGTGCAGGCTGAGCTCACACCAGGCATGGCCGCACCTGGCGTTTCTCCAGCACAGCGCTCGTCTTCACCAGGTTTCACACTGCATGCAGGGCGAAGTGCCAGTGCTGTTCCTTCGTTCCCAGGACTCTGAACCCCCTCCCAGGAGAGTGGCCCTGCACGCCCTGCTGCTCCTTCCAAGTCACCCCTCCCTGCTCTGCATTGGCAGGCCTCATGCCAGGTATCCCCTGTGGTTCTCAGCCCTGTGCACACTGGCTGGTGCATATGCCACACAGGGCAGGGCCTCAGTTTCCGATTTGAGAGACGCAGTACGTAGACCACAGTGCACAGTGCAGAGGCCGAGGCTGGCCCAACACCGCTGCGTCTCAGCCCAGGCAGCGTCTCCTTGGTAGGTCCAGGTGAGGCCATCCAGCCAGGCTTCTCCCTCCCGGATTCTTCTCAGAGATGATGCTTCTCTTACGATGGGCTCCATGGACAAATGGAAGCAAACCCTAAGGCAGGAACAGCTCGCCTGAATTCTTTGTGACAGTGCTGCTGTTCACACGCAGGTGGCCTCTGGCAAAGGGCCTGACTTTCTCCCTTCCCAACTGTCACATTCAGCTTTCTTTGCTTTCAAAGCAAGTGTAAGAAAATCACTCAACTCATTACTGCATTTCAAGCAATCATTATACTGTATTTAATTTGGGAATCAAATATATGTTAAAGTAAGGAACTGCTTTCACATAACACACCCCCAAGTTACTTTTGTGGCCTGTAATCAGAAGCCCTCTGTCTAAACCTGAACTGCTTCTGTGACTATCACCATGTTGTGCTTCTGGTGGCCCCGGGGACACACACATGTCATTTGTGGCAGCGTCGGTGCCTGTCCTATGTCAGCGTCACAAAATGAGGCACTAGCATTTCTTTCTGTGGATTGTGAGGAAAGAGAGGTATCCACCTGCTATGAAGGAGTATTGCAAACCGGGTGTACCTCAAAGGTGCCCCAAGCTTCTTCACTGAGCCACTGTAATTCCGTTTGTCAGCTTCCCGACAGCCTCCACCGAGTCATGCTGAATAATCCTCAACCAGCACAGAAACGATGAAACAACCTCCATGTGTGCTAACTCGGCAGGCACTCGTAGGTGCTCAAAGTAACCCCGCATTAAAGGAAAACAACACTCAAATACAAAGGTTAATGGGTGATTTTTAAGTAGGTAGAAGTGAAAGTAGCTATCTCTTTTCTGAGCACACCACCCGCTGTGCAGCACCTGGGACACGTGGGCCTTTCTGGGCTCCCGCAGTTCACAAGGCACTCCGGGGAGGCGCATCTGCATGCCCTTGCTGTGCCAGCTCGGCTCCGACAGGGCTCAGGCATTGCACGGGGTGAGGGCTGCCCGGGCCTTCTCTGCTTCTGCTCCTCTGCTCCCTCTGCCTGCTGCACAGCCTCCCTCTGACTGAGCACGCAAGCCCCACCCTCCACTACCTTGCCAGGAGTCCTGCCTGCCCCAAGTTTGCCTTCCCGGCAAGCCGGCCCTGCCACATCCGCCCTTGTTCCTGCTAGGGTCTGTTTCAGTTTTGCAATTCTACTCATGTCAGCCTCCAAGCCTTTCAATCTCCTAACTTTCCAGCAAAAGAGACCTTATGAGAAATCTTGTTTATCTTAACTAAATATCTCAATTAAAACATTCCATTCCAGAAGCAAGACGCAGAAGTTGGCACCTTCACCACTGCTGGCATGAGCCACAGAAACAAGGAGCTGCTTCCTGCCACTCGTCCCTGCGGGGCACCCGTGTCCCCCCTCCAGGACAGGGGCCAGCCCCTCCCACAGGGTGGGGTGTGACACGACAGCTGGGTGCTGCCTTGGGCCCCCAGGTACCCCCTGGGGGGCTCATAGGACAAGCCCCATGCTTATTTACAGCTGGGGATCACTCTGGGCACCGGGCACCTGGGCCACACCCTCCAGGCTCTCCAAGGACTGGGCTCACCGGTCCCCTGGGAGGGTGATGGCACCCATGAGGGAAGGCAGCAAGCGCTGAGCCTCCTCTGCAGGCTGGTGAGAGATGTGGCCTGGGGTACAGACGCTCATGCTTCAATGAAGACTCAGCTGGGAGAGTCATTCCTCAGCAGTCTGGGAACAGCAGTGCATCTGCTCCTGAGAGGGTCCCCCTCATCGTGCAGCCCTTATGCTCCGGCTTCTATGTCCTCACAGGGTCCATGGAGCTGCCACTTCTGCAGCTCCAGTGGGAAGAGGCACGTATTACACTGGCCCTGGATGTGGTATGGATGCCAGAAGGACATGGGATGTGGTGCTGCTCAGGGTGCTGAGGAGGCAGGAGGAAACCAGTCCCCACCATAACCTCCCAGGTGGGGGTGGGGGGACGCCTAGGGCAGTGCAGGCCAGAGAGGCCACAGGCCACCCGGCTAAGGTGAATGGAGACACCAGATTAGGCAGGAATGCTGGTCACATTGTGAAGCTATGACCAGGGCTCAGGAACATCTGAGGAGTGGAGAGACACGGAGAGTACCGCCACAGAAGGCCTGGAGTGCCTCCTTTCCTGGAGATGTGGTCAGCAGAGTGGGGCACCCTGAGGAAAAGAGGATGAGTGGACATGGATGGCAGCCACCGCCAGCACCTTGCTGTGGAGGGACGAGGCCCACCTGGTGTGCAGAATCGGAGCCAAGGCGCTGCTCTGGGTGCAGGCAGGCCCAGCCAAAGCTGCCCTGTGATCTGACAACACACACAACAGTTCTCACCCTGGCAGTGCCAGCCACCCCACCCACCTCACCCCACATGGCATCTGGTCTCAGTTATAGTCCTGAAAATGTGCAGGGAAATCACCATCTTGAAATTAAAGTCAAGATGCCTGAGCCATTCTAAAGATATTTTTTTAAAGTTCATAGGTTATGCCTTAGCAACTTTTCTCGAAGAGTTCAAACATGCTCCCCTGAATCACCTTGGGAGTTTCACAGAGATCCCAAGCTTTGTTCTGCTGGCGGAGGGGTCTGAGGCTCCAAGTGGCTCTTGACAGATGCAGACACTGCCTAGTTCATAGGGCAGGATCTGGAGGTTGGCCTGTGCTGAGCCAAGTGGACGCCTGAGTCACATGGACGCCTGAGCCACGCTCACTTCAGCTGCAGCCCGGGAGCTCAGGAGTGTGCCTTTCAGAGTCAGAGTCCATGCTGGGCATGCTGTTTAGGAGTATGCCATGCAAGCCCTTTTTAAAAAAACTAATTTGAGTCTCATATCAAAGTCAGAACAAGAACCCAGGGCAGGTCCTGACACCAGCACCCAGCTTCCCCGAGTTAGCATCCCATGCAGACACGGCAAGACCCTCAGACCCAGGAAATGAGCCTTTGTCCAAAGCATTACTTCAACCACTAGGTCCGGCCTACACCTGAGCTTCTCCTCTGCCACTGTTTTCCTACCCAGGACTCTGCTGGGCAGCCTGCCTTTGTCTGTCCAAGGCCTGGGCCTGGAACTGTCCCCATCCTGCAAACCGTGGTCCTCTCAGTGTCACATCCACCTGTCAGATGTCTGAATGCTGGCCGGGCTGACCGATTTCAGCAGTGATGGCCTAGGCACCCTGTGGTGGCTGGTGGCATCCGTGGTATGGATCATGGCAACCTCTCCTCTTGGCAAAGATTAATTCCGCCAGGTCTCTCTGCTTGGTGAGGAAGATTCCCTTTACAGCTCCTAAATACTCTCTTGCTAACTGCCCCTTACATATACACCACACTCAGAATTTGGAACCTCAGTGAAATTTCTTCCCAAGTAAAGGGGGCTCCCATATGTACCCCTGGGAGCTGTCTAGTGAGGCTGGAAAGGCTAGCCCTGGGGCCCCCGTGCTGCCTCGCACCTCTGATGCTCTGGACAGAGTGACTGTGTGCCCAAAGTGTCACGCCAGTCTTCGCTACTGAAACCTTTCTGGAGGCATCTGCTTGCAAGTGCAGGCCATTGGCAAAGCCCAAGGAGGGTGCACCAGAAGCCACACAGGCTCTGCCCTTCCTGTGACATGCAGAGGCAGCTTCCACAGGCCTCAAAGAGGCAACACTCAGCTCTGGCCTCTGAGGTTGATCTGGGGATGGACAGGGTGTGGCTGTTCATGCCTAGATCTGACTGGCAGGGTGAGAGGCCAGGCTTTGCCCCACACTTGGGGGAAGCTGGTGCTGCAAACAGCGCAAGAAGCACCACAGCCACGCCATGGGAAATGTGATCTGTGGACAACTGGCTCTGCAGCCCAGAGCCAATCACCCATGGCACTGTTGCACACGGCCACCACCAGGGCCTGAGATGTGCTTTGTCATTGTCATTGTCTCTTTTAGAAAGAGAAGGAAGTTGAGGCCTTAAAGAGTTACATTACTTGCTGAAATTCACGTTTTAGTACGTAGGACTGGGACTTGATGGAAGGTCATGAGGGGGTTAGGGGAGCAACACAGCCCAAGGCCAGCCTGGGCCCTGGGGCCACACTTCTGGAGCTCACTTTTCAGGGCAAGCTGTTGCCTTCGGGCTGCATTACTTTGATTTTTTTTAATCAGCTAAAATATCAAGATGAAGAAAAATGTGCTGGTTTCCTCATCTGTAAGTTCTGGGCTCTACTTGCTATACTTAGTAAGCTGGGTGAATTCTAGCAGGGAAGAAAGCTGGCCAGAAGTGCCTGAGGGGTCTGGCTCATCTCTGTCCGGTCAGCACCACCAGACAGCCCCTGACAGGAAGAGATGAGGGAGGGAGGGAGGCCTATGTCACCAGCATGTCCACGGTGAGTGCCCCTGCCCGCTATAGCCCTTGACAACTGGCTGTCTTCCTCCATAGCAGTCAAGCCCACCAGCTCTCTGAAAACACATCCTACTGGGCAAAGACATGCCAGCAGGCTCCCTGAATGTGGGCGCCAGGAGTGACCTGCACAGCAACAGCAGCTAGAGAGGACCCCTGCGAGGTAGAAGCCTAGGACACCCCACATGAGACACAAGACCTCCCTTTAGTGTCTCGCTGACCCTTGAGTGCAGGTAGCAGGGCTGTGCCCGTGAGCCCTGAGAAGCAGTTTCCATTTATTTCCCAGCCCAGAGACAGATGGACTGTGGCTTTCGTCCCAGCCCAGCGCCTAGAGCCTCTGTGTGTCTCAGCAATGCCTGTGTGGTTCTCTCGTCATCTGCAGCCCTGGAGTCTGCCAGGACCCATCCCATCACCTGGCTGGAGACAGTCCTACCCTGTCCCGCCTGCACCATGGCTTCCAGTCAGATATGAGCTCATGAGGGCTCACTGGGCTCACCCCTGGCATGGACTCCACTAACGGATGCTCAGGAGTCAGAGTTTCCATGTCGGACTTCCTGGGAATCCGGAAGAAGGAGAGCCTGCTAGGATTTCCCAGAAGAGAATCAATTCTGGTGCCTGTCGAGGAAGGTCGACACAGAGGGAAGTTCAAACAGGAGATGGTCCGGTCAGTGCTGAGCAGCCCTGCCAGGAGGCAGCAGCCCTTCTACACATCTGGACCATTTTAGCACTGGGGGTTGGACAGGGTTGCGTCTGTGTACACAGGCGGGTCTGTCCGAGCTCATCACTCTGGCTTGTAGTCAGCCCAGGGCCAGCAAGCCTCCTTGGACAAGGTGGAATTCTATGTTTTCCCTCTTGGCTATTTCCTCCCACCTTCCTTAATTGAGGCAAGGCTTCCCTCCCATAACAAGTGCCTCCAAACCTGCCCACTCGCCGAGCCAGCTAGGCTGTGGCTGGGAGGTAACCCCAGGCTGGCAGGCAGCATGTGGAAGTGGAGCCCTCACGGGGATGCAGTGTAGGCCCTGACACAGCAGTGCAGACAGTGCCTACCAGCCTCCCGCTCCTACCTCAGCCTGACCCTGCCCAGCCTGCTGGTGCACAACACAGACACATACCAATAGATGCCCTGGGCTGGTCATCAGCACCCATATCTTCACACTGAGATGTGGTCACTGGGCTGGGACAAATGTCAGTGGTTTGCAAAGTCACACTTGAGCCCTGGGCCCAGCCTGGGCATCCCAAGGACCTGGAGACCATAAGCCCCACAAGACATGGGATAGAGGCTGCAGACACTGGAGGTGGCTCTGAAACCAGAAGCCACTGACAGAGGGTGGCCTAGGTGAGAGTGTCCCTGAGATGTCCCATGTAAGTTGGGCCCAGAGTTCAACACAATGACATCCTCAAGTACAACCTCATAAAGAAATGACCAAATGAGTGAATGAGCAAAGTCAGAATCTAGAGCACAGGCTAAGTGTGGGTGGCAAGGTGTCCCCAAGAGGCCAAACCACAGAATGGGCACCGATGAATCTGCAGAAGACGATGCCCTGTGGCCCTGACCGCTCAGTGTCCTCAGCCAGGAGGAGCAGGAGCAACCACCCCTGCCAGGGCAGCCAACACGACACAAGGAAGTGGGCGCTGCATCAGCCAAGCTGCGTGGTTCCTGGCAGGGCTGCCCCTGCACAGGAGACATCCAGGCTGAGTCACACTATGGGCTGCAGTTAGATGGGGCTCTGGCCTCTGCCTGCCGGTGCCCAGGGAACCCAGCTGGGGTTCCACTGAAGCCAGCAGTTCCCGCCAGTGGTGACAGCCATGCTACCCAAGTGGTACAGACATCCTCCTGGCTTGGTCACTGCAGCTAGACTGGAAGTTCCCAAAGGGGCTCTGTGGTGGTGAATTCCATTTTAACATTTCTGCTCCCTCCTATTTAGTGCTTATCTCAGCTGCTTTTTCATTACTGGGACAAAGTACCCAATACCACAAATTGGGGGCAATTTGTTTCAGCTTGTGTGCATAGCTGCCTCTAAGGCAAAATGGCATGTTGGAGAACACTTGCCCACACATGGCAGCAGAATGCAGAGACTGAAGGAAGAAGGAAGGAGACTCGTCCCCTACACTGCCCTGTGACCCACCTCCCTCAACCAAGGCTCACCTCCAACATCACATGCAGCTCTAAAGGCATCAGAGGCAGTCCCAGGGTGGGCATCCACACCCACAATCTGATCTTCCCACCTATGAGAACTTGAGGCTTTGGGAGACATCAAGGTAGAAGGATCACTGAGGTGTTAGAAAAGCAATTTAATGACTAATCATCCTATAAAATTACTTTTAGAATTTTTATTTTCCAAGGACTTGAAAGATTAATTTATTCCTTTTCTATGACCCTACTCCCACCCCAGGACATCCTTTCATATGTTGAAGGATGGGTTGGATCCAGGCCCCAACACAGAGATGGTCACTAAAGGCAGAGCTGGGATCAGAGCCAAGGGCTGCTGGGGTAGGCAGAGCTGGAGCTAGGGGCAGTCCAGGAGCCCCACAGGAGGCCAGGGCTGTGACCAGGGCCCCTGTGACTCCATACCTCAGAGGCCACAGAGCCTTCTCCAGTGCCTTCTCCGTGCCCCAAGACATGCCCCTTCATGTGCAGCAGTTTCAGCCCAAGCACCAATGACATCATGAGGTAAAGTTCTGGGGACAAAGTTTCAGCTGGACAGCACAGTGGAACCAGCAGTGTGATAGCTGTTACACCAAATTTCAAAAATGAGTGACATGTTAGAAAGACACTTGAAAACCAGACCGATTCTGCTTTTCTGTATTGCAGCTAAGACCCATGACCAGGAGAGTGGGGCCTGTGTGAGCTCCAGGGATGGAGTTTTTGCTGTTGGCCTTGGCCCTGCTGGGCTATGTGAAGGTGCCAAGGACCAGCTCTGTGCCTGCGTGTCATGAGCTCACGTGCAGGAAAAGCTCTGGTGGTAGCTCCATCACCTTCACAGGCTGCAGTATGCCTCGGTCCTCTCACTTCACATTGATTTCTAAAGTCACTGTCCAGAGGGACAGAAATAATTCTGGCTCCACAAATGGAGCAGAAGGCCAGAGATGAGTTCCGGAAGGTGAGACCAAAGAGGAAGCCAGAGGGGCACAGTTCCACCCTGGGATGAGCTGCATGAGGTCCTCTGAAGAGCCCTAGGTCTTGGGTAGATCTTGCCAGACCTGACAAAGAGGCAGCATGCATGAGACGGTGGAGAAGATCAGGGAATGCCAGCCTCATCACCACAGTCCATGCCTAGCCTTATGTGGCCCCAGGGCAAAGGGCAAATGTACCACAAGGATGTTGGATGGAACCAAAAAAGGAGGAGCACATACGGAAACATTGTGCCCTCAACTGTCCCTGACAGGGTCATAGGTGTGTGCCTCCATGATAGTTCTGCTGGTGGTTTTGCCCCGTGAGCTCAGGGCCACAGAGGCTGAGGCAGAATTAGGGCCTTAGGGTGGCTGGGGGATACAGTTGGCTGCAGCCAGGCATGACAGGCGAGCAGGGCAGGTGGCCTGCTGCCCACACCACACAGCAGTGAGGCAGGCAGGACTCTGGAACGTGATCTGCACCCTGCTTCCCTTGCTCACAAGAGCCTCCTAGTCTAGAGGTTTGCCCGGTGTGGAAGGTGTGTTATGGTCTCCACAGGTGTCTTATGAGCAGGGAGGTATTAAGCAGGAGTTTATTTATTATAGAGAATATGGGGAGCTTCTTCACTAAATGTTTAGCCTCCCTTTGCCTGTGAGCTGAAGGGACTTGGCAACTGCAAAGGACTAAGGCTTTCAAGTGCCCACCCTGACCTAGGGAACAAGCCCCTGTGGACTGCTCAGTGGTGTCCCCAGAAGGGAGACCAGCCAGGCACAAATTTAAAATCTCTTAAGCTCAATACAGCAGGCTGAAGTGAAATCCCAAGGCTTGCACATGGGCCTTAGTGGCTATAATGAGTAATAGCTGTCCTCATGGCCTGCACAAATGTCACCATGCAGGTAATACCATGAGCAATAGGGACATCAGCCAGTGCCTTCTGTGGGCCTGCTGAGGGCAGCCCTCTTGCCCTGGTCCAAGGGTGAGTTATACCTGCCGGCGCCCTATCCTTACCCTAACACGTCACTCCTCTCAGGAATCAGAGGGTACCCACAGTTCTGATGGAACCTGGCAAGAAGCCAGTCAACAGTTCCTGGCATCCCTGACCCTGGGGACCAGCCATGGGTGGTGGCAGGAGGCAACAAGCCCCAGCTCCTCCACATCTCCCTCTCTGGTGGGTCCTCAGTGCATCAGCAGCACCTGCCACACTGCTCGGAGACACTCTCAATTCTTCCCAGTGCTGAGCCCCAGGCTGACTCCAGGTCTGCTGTAGGGGTGGCCTCAGGTCCTGGTGCCCAGAGGTGCTCTGAAGAAGGGACAATGCAATGGCCTTTGCAAATCCTGGGCCTCCTACATCTCTACCAAGCAAGGACTGAAGTCTGGTGGAATAGCTTGAAGTCCTGGAGACCACCATCAGTTGCAGTTTTGGAGGCAGAGCGGAGGCTGTCTGCCCTGGGTGGGGGCTGGGCTGGGCCCTGAGGCTGAAGTGGGCAGGGCCTCTAGCTGAGGCCATTATCTGGTGTCATCACCTCTAACTAATGGGAAAAAGATGGGCTCCAGCAGCTGTGAATGTGCCTGCTGCCCGCCCACCAGGCCTTCCCTGGGGTCATTTGTGTTTTTCCATGTCATGGACAGTTAACCCTTGAGACCCATGGTACCCCTCCTAGCACAGGGGCCCTGGAAGGACCTGGGCGGGGCAGGCCTTAGTAGAGGCCATTGCTGGGTGTACAAGGAGGCAAAGCTCCAGTGGGGTAGGGGCTGTGCCACTGCCATGGATCCACTCCCCTGTTTGAAGTTATGCTTTGTGGAAGTGAATGAACAGGTCACAGACACTATACACCATGAGTGGAGACCAGGTCACCATGGCGCTGTGTCCACACAGCACTGACCCTGTCCCCTGCCAATCATCCAGCCCAAAAGCAAGGAAGGCAAAGCACCAGGATAGCCTGTGGGAAGTAGTTTACTGCCGCTTCTTCCTTTGCGCCTGCTCAGAAGACAGCCAGTGCGGGAGGCTCCGCAGGCTGTGGCCAGCGAGCTCCAGAATCCCAGTGCCCTTCACAAAGGAGGAGCGGAAAGGTGCCCTAACTGTGCTTGCTGGGGTCCCTGTGCTCCAGATGGGGTCAGACAATTCAGAAAGGGAGCAGGGCTGTTCTCACCTCCCAAGCCAGCCACGCTATAGGAAAATGGAAGAACTGCGACCACCACGCTCTCGCCCTGCTGGTTTTCCACCCTCCTCGCCCCGCACCTACCCTGCCCTGTCCCTGTCCTGCAGGGTGCTGTCCTAGGTCTGCACAGACCTAGACAGAACTCTTAAAAAACACGTTCTCTCCACAACGTCACAGCATGGCATCACTTGGAAATGGGGCCACTGCAGATGCCATTAGGTAAGACACAGCCATGCTGGAGCAGGCAGGCCCCTTGTCCAGCATGGTGCTTCCAGAAGAGGAGCCTGAGGTGGGTGGAGGGCAGCAGAGGACGGGGCGAAAGGCAGGACCGCGCCGCAGCCCAGAGCACCTGGAAGGGGGAGAGAAGCAGTTCTGCATGGTCTGCAGGCTCCCTCCCAGGCCGCCTCGTGGTGGGCAGCGCAGAGGCAGCCCAGAGGCCCTGGGGTAAGGCCAGGGAAGCACGCTGAGGAAACCTGGGGACGGGTTTCTGAAGTTGGTTTGCTGCGAGGAGGCTGGGAGGCCCGTCCTGCCACAGTCTGGCCTAGAGCCTCTGCGTCTAACTGAGGTCGCCACCTCATCAGGCTCTGATAATATTTCACATTATTCATTTTGCAAAGCAGCTTTACCGCGCTGCCTTTAATTAACTGTCATACAATGAACCGAACACATGTGGAATATAGGATCCAATGAACTTTGACCAGCGCGTGTTCCCGTGAGCCGCAGCAGGGCGGGCGCACACCCAGACCCAGCAGCTTTTCGCCAGCGACCGTCCACGCCACAGGCTCCTCTGACCCACCAGCTTTGTGCCTGCAATTCATCTGAGCTTCCTGAGATTTTCCATAAGCAGGGTAATGCACTATGTGCCATTTTCTCTCTCTGGCTGTCTCTGTCAGAGGCCCGGAGCTGACTCCTTTTGCCTAAGGTGGCCCTGCCCAGTGCACACAGCGCCTTTCCACCTGGCAGTGCTGCTGTGCGATGCTTGCTCTCGCACAGCTCGGAGACCCATCCCAGGTCTTGCTCTGAACATTGTCTTGTATTTCTCTTGGGTAAGTGCCTGGGTGCAGCAGGCCAGGGTCCGACAGTCCCAGCGTGTATGACTTTTGAGGTGCTGAGAAAATATCCTCGTTGTCTCACACCGCAGCAGGGTGCTTGAGCCCTGCACCTTCCCGGGGAAGCATGATGTGGTTGGGCTCTAAGCTCAGTGTCTGACCCATGAGCCCTGGCATCTTGTTTAGTTGTTTCCACAGTGACTAATGACAGTGACTAATGACGCTGGCCATGTACCTTCCTTGGTAAAGAGACTGCTCAAATATTTTGTTTAATTCCATCAAAGCATTTGTTTTCTTGTAGCTGTGGTTTTGTTTTGTTTTGTGGTACCAGGAGTCGAACTCAGGACCTTATGCTTGACAGGCAAGCACTTATACTACTGAGCTATCTCCCAGTCCCACTGTAATTGAGTTTCAAGAGTTCCAAGTTCCGTACATATTGCTGTGTGATTTGAAGATATTTTCTCTTAAGTTGTAGCTTACCTTTTCTTTTATCTTTTCAACAATGTGCTTCATACAACAGAAATTCTTTATATATTCTCCAACACACCCTCTTTCTCATTTATGAATCATGTGTCTGGCATTATGGCTAAGAAGCCCTTGCCAAACCAAGGTCACAAAATTGCCTCCTGTTTTCCTCTAATATTGTATAGTTTTAAGGTGTACACTAAGATCTCTGATCATCTTAAGTTCAATACGTGTAATGATGGATGTATATTCTCTTAAGTTTTTTTTTAATGTAACATGAGTAGATACAAATACAGAAAATCTAAAAAGCACTCTCCTCACTTCTAAGAAAAATAAGTCAAAATTTAATAAAGTAGAGAATAGCAATAGTTAATATGGTATAAGATCCTTTCTAAAATAAAGAAATAAAAGGCCAGGGCTGGTGAGATAGTTCAGTGGATTGAGCACTTGCTTTGGCAAGTGCAGGAACCAGAGTTCAGTCCCCTGCCCCACATGCCCTGCCGGCCCCGCCCCCAGGGCACACTGACTGGGCAGCCGTGCCTGTAATCCCAGCTCTGGGGAGTGTGGGGAAGCTGAAAACAGGAGGGTCACTCCAAGTCTGTACCAAATACACAAAAATGGAAAAAAAAGGCCAGTAATATAGCTCAGTGTGGAAGCAGTGTTCAATTCCAAGTACAGAAAGAGAGAGAATCAGTTGGCCACAGTGTGTTGAGTTTTTGACCCTTGATCCTGTTGTGAAGGCTTTTGAAAGGGATTGTGCAGAATTTATAAATCAAGTTGAGAGAATTAAGTCTTCCAATCTATCAACACTATGTATTTGTTCATTTGTTTAGAATATGTTTAATTTCAGTAACATTTTCTGGGTTTTTTTTTTTTTTTAGTTTTTCATATATTTTATCAGATTGTCCCTTAGCATTGTGTGCTTTATGCTACTTCAAATAGTATTGTAATTGTAGTTTAAACTTCTGGGCCTTTGTTGCCAAGTGGACACAAATACAGTTGGTATTAGAGGTGGCCTTCTGTTCCACACACTTGAGGAATCCACTTACGGTTTGGGCAGGCTTTGCAAACGTCACAAGACTGTCGACATGGACACCCTGTCTCCAGCAGTGAAGACAGTTCCACTCCTTGTTTCTGAAGAAGGATAAGGGTCCCTAGCTTGCCACCTTCCTACCTTAGGAGAGCGTGGGGCCTGCTATTTATTCAATCAGTTTTAGTTTTTTATAGGTGCCTTTTATAAAAGCACTGAATATTTTTATCAGAAATAGATGTGAAATTTTATGAAGTGGCTTTTATACATCTACTGAGGTGACTGTGCTTTTTTTTCTTTTTTTTACATGTTTGATGGTGAATTATACTGATTCTTTTGTTAAGACAGTACTGTGTGGGCTGGGGAGCTGGCTCAGTGGAATAAGTGCTTCCCTGGCAAGTGTAAGGGCCTGAGTTCAATCCCCAGTTCCGCAAAAAAACAAAAGAATAACAATAACAAAAAAAATAAGACAACACTGTGTTCTAAAGCCTTCTGCAGTCTCTGTCTGTCATCTCCTTGCAGAGGGTCAGTTTTGACTTTATAAAGTGCTGAGAAGTCTGTCTGTACCACTGTTTGGTCTCCCTGCCAGAGCAATGCTGTCATTAGAGACCAACTCGGGGATTATTCTTCCTCCTGGATTTTCTGGAAGAGCTTGTGAAAGTCTGTGGCATTTCCTTTGCTATTTTGAACATTTCAGTAGTGAAACCATCTCAGCCTGGAGTTTTCTTGTGGGAAATTTTTGTACTAAAATATTAGTTCCCTTAGTATATACAATGCTGGGCAAGTTGTTTGTTTTTTAGTGAGTTGTGCTTTGTGTCTTTCAAGGAATTCATCCATTTCAAAAGTCATGCTGTTGAGTTTATTTGGTATAAAAAATTGCTGTTTTAGCCCACTAATAGTTTTTGTTTTGAAATCATATACTAAGTGGTTCATGATACCCACATAACATGTTTCCAATTCGTATAGAATCCATCATGATTCACACACACCCCTCTTGGCTGTGTTGATCTGAGTCTTAGACGTCAACCAAGTTTATGATCTCTTCAGATAACTAGCTTTTGTTTCTATTGGTTTCCCTGCTTCTTTCTAATCTTGAATTTCTTCTACCTCTAGTCTTGATGTGGTTTCCTTCTTTCTGCCTGTGATGGATGTCACTTTTTCCTCTTCTGCCTTCCTCACTGTTTGGTTTAGCTCCTGGCTCCACCTCCTCGGCTGTCCCCATCTGCACACAGGATTGTTGGTCCACCCTCTGCTTGTGTCCAATTCCTTCTCTCCCCTCCTCCACAGAACCCCCTAAAGGCCAGACTGTCATGCCCCACCCAGCTCCATGCCCCCAGCTGCCTGACCCTGCCGCTCTGGCTTGTCTGCGGCTTGTCCTCTGACTTCATTCCCAGCATGCCATGCAGAGAACGTTTAGCCACACAGCAGAGAACTCTCACTTTAAGGCCAAGAGCCCATGCATCAGAATTTTTGTTGAAAGGGGAAGCACCCCTGGGAAGTACACCCCTGCTTAAAACCCTACAGCACCAACCTGGGGGGCTGCAGCACTGCACGTGGTGCTACACATGGCCCAGAGGCTCCACTTGCAGGTATTTATCAAAGAGAAAACAAAGGCATACAGCCACATAGAATTTTGTGCAAAAAATGCACTTAGCAGCTTTATCTACAAGGACCAAAAAGTGCAAATCACCCTACTGTCCATGGACTCCAGGGCAGACACATAGAGTGTGGTGCATCCAGCAATGGAATATTCTTCAGCAATGAGAAGTTGAGCTGCATTGCAAGAGGAGCCTGGGAAGCAGCAGGCCTGGAGAGCCTGGGCACAGACACCCCAGGATCTCACATCTGTGAGGTGGGCAGAATGCAAACCCCTTGGACAGCCCAAGGCTGCGCGTTGCCTCAGGTGGAGTTGGGAGGAAACCAGTAAAGGTGTTCTGGGCTTCTCTTCAGGGTGCTGAAAAGACTTTGAATTTAGATTGCTGCAATTCTGTACCAAAAGTCATTTAATTATACACTTTGAGTGGGTAGATCATGTGGCTTTGAATGATATATCAATAAAGTTATAAAAGATCTTGTCAACAATTTGAACAACACCATGCCCCGGGGTGCACAGCGACCTGTGTGAGCACAGCAGTCTGCTTGGTTGGACTTGAGCATACACTTCGCCATTCAGTAGCCAGAACAGTGTGTGGCACAGGGATGCATGGACCAGACCCTTGGGGACACTCCCAAGGGTGGGCACACTGGTCACTCATAGCCATTATAGGAAAGGACAGGCTGTGCACAAGCGGGAGCACATACCTTCCTCTGCCTGTCCTTGTCTAGGTCTCAGACCACAGTACACAGGAAGCCCAGCAGTTCCTGACCAGTGACACCTGCTAGGTGCCCCTCTCTGGGGGGGGCATCATGAGCTGGAGGCCCTGTGTGTGCTCTGCCTCAGGGGACACACGTGGGAGGCACTTGTGCTAACCCAGGACACAGTGCTCTATCTTGGAAGGCCTGTCGCCTGCTTTGAGAAGGTGCTGGCTACTGACATTATGCTCGCAGAGAGGATGGGCTGGTGGGTAACAGACCTATATCTCAGTGCAGTACCATGGTCTCTCAGCACTCCTCTGTCCTCCCAATCTTTAGTTAAGATTCCCAGCAGATTCAGGGAAAGCAGCATGAGAAAACACAGAGCACCTCGCCATCGCCCCCAAACAGCACTGTGAGACCAGGTTCCAAGGAGAAGCAGATCGGCCTTCAGAGGAGGGGCCCCAGTGGCCCAGGAGCAGGCTGCCACTACCATGTCCTTCGTGAAGGCTGACATTAACACCAGGCACCGCAGAACCCCACAGGAAACACCCTCACACACACACTAACACTCCACATGTCACACACAGATGGAGTCGTGGACATAGGTACACAAGTGCAAGGTGTTAAAACAACCCCAGGTGTGTGTTTGTGTGTGTGTGAGTGTGTGGGCATGTGTGACCATGTCTCTAAGTGATCTACTGGTTGTTTCAAGGCCAGGTACCCCTCCTGGACCATTTCCCATGCTGGCCAAATGGAGTTTGGGCCTCTGGTCCTCATAGCTCATGAGGCCATTGTCCCCAGCCTTCCATTTGGCTCTGCACATGACCCTGTTGCCACTACAGAGAACAGAGACAGCCCTTTGTGTACCCTCCCCACACCTAGACACAGCTTATAGCTGTGGTCTTCACCCTCCCCTAGTGACCCACAGCCCCCATTCCCACGAACCATTCCGAGAGGACTTGGCCAGCCTACTTTCTGTTGCTAGGACAAAATACAGTAAGCACCTTAAAGGGAACATTCATTTCAGCTCACGGACTTAGAGGATTGGGTTTCTGATCACTTGACCCAATGCTTTGGGCCTCAGGTGAGGCCACAGGTCATGATGAGGAGTGAGTGGTGGAGCAAAGCTTCTGACACAGGGTGGACAGGATGTGGGGAAGGGCAAGGACATGGCCCTCTGGGGCTGACAACCTCCCACAGCTCCCACCTAGACAATGTCCACCACCTCCCAAAAGTCTATTCAGCTTCGAACCACCCATGAATTAGCTGTGGACAAGGACAGAGACTGCACACTACAGTTGGTTCCCAAAATCCCCACCTCTAGACCCCACTGTGCTGGGAGCTGGGCCCCCAGCACAGGAGCCAAACTAGAGTGGGCAGCTGGGGGGAGAGCCACAGTACCGCTGAAGGAGGAGACACATCTGCAGCAATTCACAGAGCAGGGCGCGGAGCAGGGCAGCAGCCATCCCAGGCATTCGCACGGTGGCCGCTGGTCCCCTTTGCTTTCAGCCTGAGCTATCTACCCCCTTCACACAATTGGCTGATGACCTGGAATGAGGCAGGAAGCTTTTAGGTGTAGAAAGCAAGCCTGCCCTTTGAACAAGTAAATGCCAGCTTGCCTTGAACAGCCCACCTACTCTTCTCACTCTGATTTTACAAATGGGCAATGGGTTGTGGTGGATTAATAATAGTCACAGCCAAACTCAATCAGCACGGTGCTGGGCATGGAAGGCCCACCTGAGGGTTGATGCCAGCAGCATGAAAAGAAAACTGGAGGGGAAGGCGTGTGAGATTGGTTCTCCTGGAGAAACTGGTCAGCAGACACTGGCTCTCCTGTTGTGAATTCAGCAGTCCTTGTCACTGGAGAAGCACAGGTCCTTGCTGCTGCTGCACTTCTTTTCTGGAGATGCTCCTTGGGCATCGCTTCCTGGCTCTGGGGTAGATCCCTCAGCCTGCTGGAATGGATCTCTCATCTGCTGGCACAGACTTTCTAGCGTCCACCACCTTTGTGCCTTCCCAGTGCAGAGCCTTGATACAGATTTGCATGAGACATTGTCCCTGTGGGCTCTGGGCCTCAAGCCAAACTCCTGGAGGACACCGCATTGGGCCCTCAGTCTCCAACTCATGCAGGACATTGCTGTGGGATTCAGGCCCTCAGCTGGACTCTTCGAGTCTCAAATGTGTGGACAGATCTCCTGCGCTCTTCCATTTCACTCATAAACCCTGACCACAATGAGGCCACAGGCAAAGGCAGACAGGCTTCTGCTGGCACTCTCATTGACTTCTGGATTGAGAAGGACCTGAGGCTCTTTGGCTGTGTCTTCATGCTCACCACCCCTCTACTGATCTCCTACTTCTCATTTTACCTCAGCAGCAGGCAGGAAGTGGGGAGACTCAGGAGACGGCCACCCTGCTCAGCCTGCCTTGGCCATTCTCCATCACGCTTCTCCAGCAGCAGTAGCCACAGCTTACACAGGGGTCAAGGAGTCAAAGAATTCTGAGCTCATAGGATGGTACATCCACTGCCAGGCATCCTACTGTACACTCCAGGTGTGAGGGCTATGGCACTCTGTCTGCATAGAATCCCCAGCCCAGCCTCCATCTCAGCTTAGGCTACAGAATGAGGTAGGTCCCCTGGCCTCCTGTGTCAAGTCTGCCCCACAGAGTGGCCACCAGCACCCCCAACGGCAAGTCACACAAGCCCATTGATGGGCTCCCACAATAAACCCTGGGCAGGGCCTAACAGCACTCACAGCCATGCACCTCCCAGTGTTCCTTGGTCTCCTGCCTTTGCCTTGAAGCTGCTTTCTTGCCCACTGCCCAGGTCTAGCCCCCAGGGATGCCCCTTTGCATTCCTTCCCTCAACCCGTGGACCAATAGGGAGTGAGAGCCAGGCAAGGAGACTCAAAGGACCTTGGAGTGTGGCTGCGCACTGCTCCCACCCACAGTGAGGAGGAGAGAGGTGGGTCCTGTGGGTGCTGACAGCAGCCTGCATGGCTGTGGTTTCCAGCACGTGGCCAGGGGCATGTCAAGCTGTAGGGGCCATGGGGCATGAGGGAAGCATGGTTCCGCAGGCCATAGACCGAGGCCACTGGGTCAGCAAAACCCAAATGCACACAATAACTGTATGTCACTGTCAATCACTTAAAGTTTAACAACTTAAATATAGGCTAATGGACTTGGTTACTGATGAAGTATTGAAGGCATATTTTGTAGCTATCACTGTAGCCACCTGAAATCTGGGTATCAGGGCCCTCACATTTGAGCCTGGAGTTTTGGGAGCCCCCACCAGGGTAATAGCTGCCTTCATGGCCTGCACAAATGTCACTATGCAGGTAACACCATAAGCTACAGGGATTGAACAGTAGCCTGTGCCTGCTGAAGGCCCAGGGTGCTTCATCTTAGATAAAAGTAAAATTGGGTATACCGAGCTTGCTAAAATTGTCCTTTAAACCTTTCTTTCCACTGCTTTTGCATGAATAGGATGCTGGTTTCTCTATGAATATTCTTACAACCCTGCCAATTCCATCATTCCAACTGAAACTAGACAGAGAAGCAAGAAGCAAGCTCATACTAAAGGTAAGAAATATGCATAAACATGGCATTTGAGTTTGCACATAAAGGCATTTGATCATCAACTGCCACTTCACATTTATATTTAGCTATAGTTGTAGAAGGGACAAAAGTTATGAGTGTAATAGGCAGCTTAGACAACAAGAATTTATTTCACAATCCCGGAAGCTAAAAGTCCAAGATCAAGATGCCAGCCTTCTTCTTACTTACCCAGATTCTGCCTGGCCTGCGTGCTGCCCCTTCCCTGCATGCCTCACATGGCAGAGAGTGACAGCTGCTGGCATCTGCAGGTGCTGTCCTTAGTGGGACCCACCTTCATGGCACCACATCCCACCTACCCTCTGAACAGCCAACACCACATTGGGAATCAGGGCTTCTAGATGTGAATGGGGGAAGGATGACTAGACTCTAGGTGCCCATGCACCAGCTTCATACTGTCATAGTCAGGCTTTTAGGAGGTGCTGGATCTAGCCTGTGTGATTCTTAGATAAAGGATGTGATGTGAGGACTGATTCATGGTGTGAATCAGGGAGTAAGACTGCCTCTCCCTGGGTGTGAGTCCCATGCGCTCTAAGGATGTATTACCTGTGTAAGATATCAGGTATAGGAGGACGGTTGCTGCTTGCTATTTCATTGCTTTTATTTTGCCTGCTATTGAAACCCCCCACAGAAGGTCTCAGTCCAACCCACCTGGTGCACAGATGTAAAGGAAACACAGAGAGAAAGAGTTCTGCAGCAGAGGGGCTCTGGGATGACCCAATGTTCTCTGTGGAACAAAACACCTTATCTCCAAATGCTCATGCTTTTATTGGTATCAGTCAGGAGGATGAGTAGTTCAATAGGTCAAGGCTTTTATTGATATCAATCAGGAGAATGAGTAGGGGTCATGGTGGAATGCATAGGAGAAAGGAACTTTGTAGCCTTACCATACATAGAGACCTCTAATTAGCAATGCACAGGTAGGTTTGATGTATGCAAGGCTGGCACCTTTGCTACCAGGAACATTTGTTCTGTCTGGTACAGCCAGCTCTAGACATCTCATTGAACAGGATGGAGAGGTCAGGGACAGATTGCGGCAAGGGTTTCATCTCTCAGGAGGGAGCAGTGTGCTAGTCATCCACACCGGCCATGAACTGTTCTCAGTGATGACCCTCTGCCTTGCTACCCTGCCTTGCAGCAGGCTGATTACAGACTGAAGCCTCTAAAAATTGTGAGCCAAAATAAAGCTTTCCTCCTTTAATTTTGGGTGTTGGTATTTTGTTTCAGCAATGAGAAAAGTGACCAAAACAAAATTTGGTACCAAGAGTGGGGTTGTTGCTCTGTTCATACGTGATCATGTGGCTTGGGAGCCTTTGAAACTGGCTTGTGGGAAAAGTTTGGAAAGGTTTGGAGATGCTGCTTGAAAAAGCAGTCCCAGAATGCCTTAGTTATCCTTCATGTGAGCCTCTGGTTGATCACAGAAGACCAGAATAGTGACAGAAATCCTCTTGGTGAAGATCAGGCTCAGAAGGTTTCTGCTGGGAAAAAGGACTGCATTAGCTGTTGGACTCTGAAATATGTGTTATGCCTTGGCTGAAAGGTTTTCTGCATTCTTTCCATGTCCAGAAAGTTTGCCTGACACTGGGGCTAAGGTCAATGAGCTAATAAATCTGGCATAAGATATTTCAAGGCAGTCTAATGTTGACTCTGTGCCATTGCTACTGTCAGGGGTTTTTAGCCAGATTTATACTGCAAATCAAGAGCAAGGAGCCCATCAGAATGATTCGAAATGTACACTTGACCAGAAAGGAAGCTCCAGCAAAGTTGTGGCCTACACAAACAAAATGGGAAAAACTGATCACTAAAAATACCATCAAGGAAAAGCAAGTATTGTTAACAAGACACCAGAAAAGATGGTCTGAGGACTACACAAAAGACAGCATGACTCCAGCCTTCATAACCTTAGCATTACAAGGTGAAAGGCTTTGCTTTGAAAAGAGAGCTCCAGAATAGAGCAGCCTAGAGAATTTGTTCCTTAGGATTGGGGTCAGAGTGCTCAGTGATCCAGGCACTTGACCCCTACAGCAAGAGAAAGGAAAGCCTGAATACTACTCTAGCTGGCAGCACATTTAGTACACATAGAATGCAAGAGTTGTGGGGTCAGAAAGGTTTCCACCCCAATTTCAGAAGAAGTACTGGGAAGCCAAGCAGCATTCCACTGAGAGGGCAAGGTGTAATGCTGTAAGTGTGAAGCCAAAGGTTCAGTGGAGACCCTGGAAGTTTGGAGAATCCAGGAATATGGATACTCTAAGGAAAATGGCAAGGGGGGAGTAGAGCCAGCCCAAGAGAAAAGTCATCAGAGCTAATGCCACCAAAAGTGCCGTAAGGGCAGGGCCACTCAATCCCTATGGAGTTCAAATCTTGCCACAGGTTCCTTCAGATGCTGCACATGGCATCTGCATGGGACTTAATGTTTGCTCTGCTGAATGTTGGACTTGCTTTGGTCCTGTTCCTTTGTACCCTCCTAACTTCAGTTTTTAGAATGAAAATATGTATTTTTGTGCCATTGAATGTTGGAAATGTTTAACTTTTTTTTCATCTGTACAGGGGCTCATAGCTGTTTGCCTTAATTCTCAGATGAGACTTGGGACTTGAATTTTTCAGCAATGCTGAAATTGTTAGGACTTTGGCAACTCTTAGAGATGGACTACATACCTTCTGCATAAAGGGCTGTGCGGGAGTCTTTGGGGGCCAGGGGCAGAATGTTATGGCTTGTGTCTAGCTGTCCTCTCAAAGGTTCTTGTCATCATAGGTGGGGCTTTTGGAGGAGACTGGATCTAGATGTGGTGCTGGGACCATGAGGGCAATGCTGGGGTTGACTCCTAGTGAGGAACAAGGCTGTCCCCTCCCTGGGTGTGAGTACTACTTGCCCTGAGGGGTAAGGGGCAGAGGGAGGGTCACTTCCTGTCACTTGCTCTTTGCTGCTTCTTGCCTCACTGCTTTTGCTGCCTTCTGTCTGCCACCAACTCTTTCTCCTCTGTGATTCCACTCTGCTATGACATTCTGCCAGCTGATTATGGACAGAAACCTCTACAAATTGCAAACTGAAGTAAACTTTTTCTATTTTAACTTTGGGTGTCAGATACTTTGTCTCAGCAATGAGAAAAGTTCCTAAGATGGGGAGAAGTGTGTGACTCTGACTGAGGCAGTGGAATAACAGTTCCCGATACACTCAGCCCTGCCCACTTTCTTCCAGCGCAGCTCATATAATTCTTTTTATTTTCCCTTGATTTGATATGACTTAATTTGTGTCTGTTGGATGTGTAACTTCTTTCAACTGTCTTGAATATTAAAAACAAATTTGAAGTTTGTGGTTTTGTCTCTTTTTTTCAGCACTAGAGCTCAAACTCAAGGCTTTGTACCTCCTAAGCAAGCGTTGACACTGAGCTACCACCACTGTCCAAGCCTTGGCATCCTAATTAACAATATCTTTAATAACTAAATTTTGTCATATTTTGCCAAAAATTCCTGCACAGAAGACTGAAATGTTCAAAGATTCTTCACCATCAAGGGTCCCCCATCACTGATTAACCTTCAAGGCCAGGAGTCCTTCATCTCCATGGAATCCCGATTGCTAAGAGTCCTTCATGATGGAGAGTCCTTTAGCACCGAGCATCTCTGATCGCCAAGGGTCATGCAGCTCCAAGTGTCCTTCATCACCAAGAGTTCTTCAAAACCAAGGGTTCTTGATCACCAAGGAATCCTTATCCCCAAGAACCCATTATTGAGATGGCTTGATCCTTCATCACCAAGAGTCCTGTTTCAGGCCATAACAAGCAGCTCACGGTGACCCTGAGACAGGACACACAGTCTGCATGCCCACGGGGGTTGGAGTCAGGAGAGAAAGGCGTGTTGAAGGAGCTGGCACAAAAGTCTATTCAGAGTCTTGGGACATAGGACATGTAAGATGGAATCAGAGTCTCCTAGATAATGCAAAACAGGCTTTTCAGTGGCAATTGATACCCAGAGAAATGTGTTAATGTCTGGGATAGCTCTGGCACCTGACTCTTGGGAAAAATGCCAAAGGGCCCAGCTGATAACTCTCCTACAAGGCACCTCCCTAATGCGGATGTTCAACCCTGAGTGGGGGAGATGCCTGGCTAAGGCGAGAGCTGGAATGGGCAGCTCCCATCTACTCTGACCCCCGTACTCTCTCCTAGAGGCCAGCAATGCCAGGAATTTCAGAAGGACCACCAGATCATCTCTGCTCCATGTGAGTCAAGCCTCCAGGGGAGTGTAGACCCCCACCCCCAGTGCTGGCAGTGCTGCTCAGCCCGGGTGGGCAGAGTTGCTGCCCACAGTCCCCTCGGTGGACATGGGCACAAAGAAAATGACAGTGGATGCTGGGGGTGGGTGATAATAAATTCCCTCAACCTTGCAATCCTGCCTCTGTTGACAGCCGGGAGCCCTCACTGTCCAGGGAGTCCTTTAAGCAAACAGGAGTCCTGTGGTGAGCAGCATAGGCCAGGGCCTTGTGGCCGTGTCCGGCCTGGCAGGCCCCGGGGCTGGGCCAAGCTCAGAGCCTCTGGCTGCCTCCTCTCTGGAGGGCCCTGCTGGCTCAGGCTGGTGCACAGTGTCTGGCGTGGGGCTCGGTGAAGCCCTTGTGAGAGGCGGCGGGGCAGCCTCGCTGCACAGATGGCTCTTTGTCCCCATTGACACCTGCCATCTGCTTGTTTGTCTAAGCGAGGCTGCAGGGGCAGGGGCTCCCAATCTGCTGCTCGGCCCCGCCCGCCTGCAGCGACCTCCTGACCCCTGGGCCAGACGGGTCTTCAGAGTTGTTCCTCTGGCACAGCAGGCTCTGCTGCCCTGTGCCTGCTCAAGCCCTCCCTGAGTTGGTGCTCAGCTCCACGAGCGGAAGAGAAGGATGCAGAGGACAACACAGAGCCGGGAAGAAGAGCAGGATGGGAGGGCAGAGCAGAGGATGAGGAGCTGGGGAAAGGGGAAAGAGGGAAGGAAGGGAGGAGGAAGGCCAGGAGGAGAAGAGGGGAGGAGGGAGGGCAAGGAGGGGGCCAAGGGGAGGAGGCCGGCAGCTGCTGCTGGCCTGGCCCTGATTCTCCTGCTCCAGGGGCCAGCTAGGAGCTCGAGTTTCAAAGCTCAGCCCTCACACCTGTTCACAAAGAGAATGTCACATAAAAGAGCCGCTAGGAGGGGAGTAGCTCTATAGAGCAAATGCTAGGCGGCCATTGGACAGAGGACAGCCACCACGCAGACAGGACAGCTCGCTTCCTGCCTCCTTGTCCATCGGTGATGAAGAGAGAAAAGTACATTTGCCCAGTTTCAGAAATTAAAAGCAAAACTGTGAAAATTCACCTCAACTTGAGGAGCTCTTCCTAAGCGAGGGTGGTAGCCCCCATTAGGAAAGCATCCCAAGCCTTTTCTTCCTGTGACCTCCAGTGGGAGGTGGGCGCTGGCTTCAGGGGCCTTCAAAAGGCCTTACCTCATTCTCCCAGAGAAAGCAGCTTCAGATTCACTGAGGAGCAAGCCTGTCACCACAGGTCACAGAGAGGGGCATTGCCAGCCAGTGCCCTCAGGCCCAGGAAGCCTTGTCCTCTGCATAAAAGCCCCTCTAGGCAGTCAGGAGACCACAGCTGCGCAGTGGACACAGGCACTGACACTGTAGCTGAGGCCTCCAGGGGAGGACGGCGCCCTGCAGTTCTGCAAATCACCTGGGAGTCCTCAGACTTGTGGCAGGGGAGTGGACTGCAGTCATGATCCTGGCTGACAGAGCCACCATGCGGGGTAGCTCAGCAGGGGACCGCAGAGCCTGCCTACTGTCCCATGGCACTTGGTCATCATGCCATCAGCTGACACGGCAAGAGGAGAGAACCTTGCCCAGACCAACCTGAGTCCCCGTGTGGGGGTCTAAATCTGCTGCAGAGAGACATGGAAGCGTTCCCCTGGGCCTTTCCACTGGGCATTGCCCTCGGCTGGAGGCATCAGGTGCATAGGCGTGTCCATCTGCATTCTACCTTCCTTGCCCATGTTTACAGAAAGGTGCTCACAGGTGAAGCCATCAGGATACTTGCAGACAGGGCCATGGACGCACCCGCCAGGTGGGCCAGCTGCTCGAGCCCCAGGCCCGCCTTGGGGTGTTCAAGCCACCCAAGAACAGCTTTCTTTACAAGACATTTCCTGTGGCAGTTGAGTAGTTTAACTCCCAGATGTCATAGTACTAGTAGTTTTGCTTATGGATGTTTGATGTAAACTTCAAGGTGGGATTTTGGGTTGAGCACACAGATTTTACAGCATTCTCAGAAAGCAGTGGATGACAGGAACCTTTGCCAGGGAGGGGTTTCCTCACAGCCAGGCACATTGGCAGCTGGCAGAGTTCTCTCAGGAATGGACAAGAATTGCATGGATTAAGAGAAAAGACTAGCATTCTAAAGATGCCCTCCAGGGTGGAGTATGGGCCCCATGAGTGGGATGGAGATGTCACAAGACAGGAACCCACAGAGTAAGACTGATCACACAGCTCCCCAGCTGCCATTTGGGTCCCCATGCGTGTGAGTCTAATCTCAGCTGGTCTACCAGAGACCTCCTGAGCACCAGCCCTAGTCCCCCAGGCTGCCCCATATCCACTCTGACAAGATCACAAAAACTTATCATGAGCCAGGAAAAACTCCCCAAACTGCAGGCACAAGTGCGCATCTGTGGGAAAGGAACTGCTTGCAGAAAGGAGGTGGTTCATAGAAAGCCACAGCAGATGATAAAAAAAAAACTTTAGTTCTCATTAAAGAAGTTAGGGGTAAACAATATCTTTGGTATTGAAGAGGCGAATATCTTTACCAACCAGGGAACAGGTATCTACTTCAACAACCCAAAAGTTCAGGCATCTCTGGCAGCAAACACTTTCACCATGTCAGACCCTGCTGAGACGAAACAACTGACAGAAATGCTGCCCAGCATCGTGAACCAGCTTGGGGCCAACAGTCTGACTAGCATAAGGAGCCTGGCTGAAGCTCTGCCCAAACAATCTGTGGATGGAAGAGCACCACCTGCTACTGGAGAGGAGGATGGTTACGAGGTTCCAGACCTTGTGGAGAACTTTGATGCGGCTTCTCAGAATGAGGGAAACTGAACTAAGTCAGCTTCTGAAAAACATAAAACTTGGAAGCTGCTATTTTATATTATGGCTGCTTTTAAAAAATTGTTTTTGTTTATGGATCTGATAAAATCTAGATCTCTAGTATTTTTTAAGCCCAAGCCCCTTAGACACTGTAGCTCTTATCAGTTTTTGCTTACATACAACTTTTTCTTCACAGCCAATTAAGCTGAAGAAGCCTGAGAATAAAGTTTGAAACAAAGATAAAAAAGACTGATCACACAGGGAAAGACGATGCCCTTGCTCAGAGTCAGCACTCTGACGTGGCTGCCCTCTGTCTGCAATGCCTGCAGCCTACGGTCGTTGTCATGAGTAAGCAGAGGACAGGATCCAACTGACGCCTGATGTTAGTGTTCAGAAATAGTTTTTACCCACTAATCAGCATGCTGAGAAACTCACGCAGGTGGAGCCCAGCCGGCTCATCTTAGCCCTGACCTGTGCCAAGAACTGCCAACTTGTCACCTAGGAACCCACTCAACTCCAGAGATCGGTGAAGTAGGAGTAGGTCTGCCCAGAGAGGGAAGGCACATGGAGACGGAGCAGCTTCTCTGTCGCATTGTGGGGAGAGCAGGCTCCGATCTGGAGGTCTGGCCCTGGCCTGCCGGTCTCCCCGGGCATGGAAGTGGTCTGCATGGGTTGGCATGGTGCAGTACTGCAGCAAGCATGAGTACCACAGAGCCTGGAGAACAACTGCGAAATCAGGGGGCCACAGAGGCCACACAGGGGCCTCCACGAGCTCGAAAAAGCAGCACACTCAAAGAGGAAGCCAGGCAGCCCCAGAGGGAGGCCACTTAGCCTGTCTTAGACAAATAGGGAGGGGGGACTGGGCCAGGTTGCGGCTGGCACAGAAGCACAGCCACCCAGTGGGAACAAGTGTCTGACCCAAAGGAAATGCCCCACGCTCCCAGGAGGAAGACAGAGCGGAAATCACTGCTGCAGTGAGTGGATCAAGTAACCCAGAATTCTCTCTGTTCAAAGAAAGCCCCAGATTTACATGCTCACGTGCATACTGTGCAGTATTTTCAGCTAATTATATGTCTTAAAATAACTCACTTTTGTCTGTCCAGTGCTCCCTGAAATCCCGAATAAGGATTACATACTGCATAACACATTCCCCAGCTCTGAGTCGGGGATCGAGGACTGACCCCACCTGCATTCAGAAATGCTCCCCAGAGCTCTCCTCCTTCTTGGGGACCCTGCAGGTCTTGGAGATGGTCCTGAGCCTCTCTGTGAGGACTAAGGAGGGAAGCACAACAATGTGGGTCCCTGGACTCCAGCCTCTCAAACTCCAGGCCACCACAGCAGCTGTCACTTGGACACAGCTTACCCAGGGCAGCCTGGCCACCAGCTCTCCTGCCAGGCATTCTGCAGACACAGAGCACCCTGGAAGGCCCAGAACCTCGAGGGTCCTGGCTCCCACCTCCTCCCACCGCAAACCTCACCCCTAGGTGCACTCAGCGACAACAGCTCTACCCTACAGCCGTGAGAACCCAGGAAGCTGCTGCCAGTCCTAAGTGTCTGTCTTTCTACCTTATTTCATCATTTCCCTTGTGACACAATGTCCACTGTCCCTGCCTCCCGCTCCTGTCCTCAATAGCAAGGTGTCTTCTTCAGAACCGGGTTGGTGTTGGGCAAGGGGGCTCAACCAGCACACCCCACAGGTATGCAAGGAACAAGCAGCTTAAGTGGTGGCCTCTCACTGCCTCCCATTATGAAAACTCTTCTTGGCACACCAAGAATAAAAAGCAAGTGGGCGAGAGCATTTCTTGAATTTTCCACTCCCGGCCTCTTCTGAGGCCTCACGCTGTCCAAGGCCTGCATGACCTACTTTCCTGGCCAGGCGCAGCCTCCAAAGGCCATCAGGGCACAGCTCTGGGCCCCTCTTTCCAGTTCTGAAAATAGAATGCTGCTTAAACAAAACTAGAAAATTTGCTGTTGGTGCGGACATTGCTAATCGCACTTGCATCTCTCAAGTGAGTGTTTTCAAATGTCTATGCGGCAGTGGCTCATACTCATAGGACAGGACAGGACCACTTCAGCAAGGGTGACCTCTGCCCAGCTGGGGAGGACCTCAAGGAGGTGACTGCTTCCCATGGGACACATGGGGCCTGTCAGCTGTGAGGGACAGAGGTTGGAGGAGGACACCAGTTCTGAGGGGACAGAGACTGAGTAGGAAACCAGAGTTCAGTGGGGAACATGAGGACCTCAGATAAGGCAAGAAGCACTGCCATTCCTCTCAAGAAGCAGACTGGAGTCCACGCTGACCTTGCCAACCTCTTGGAAGGAGCTTTTTGATCCAACCCAACCAAAAGCCCATTTGGCCTTCATCCCCAGAGACAATTAGGTGGCACTGGGCCCTGTGGCTAAAAGGAGCCCACACAGGCCACAGCCATCGTTTATTCCGGGGGAGGAACCTTCTGGGCTTCGGATTATGAGGAAGAGGAGGGTGGGTGGGGACAGAGAAGGTTGGCTGAGGCAAAGGTTCAAGGGCCAAGAAGGAGGTAGCTGGGTGGAGCTTATGGCACTCGAGCAGGTAAAGCAAAAGGAGATGCTCAGGAACTCCTGGGCTGTGGGCTGAGCCATAGGTGATGAAAGAGAAGGGACCAGGAGGGGGCAAACCAGAAGGCACAAGTTGGGAACATCCCTACACCACCCAAGGGGACTTTGCTGAACACTTGGAGCGGCCCTCCAGCCTAGACCACAGCCCCAGCCTGTCCTGCAGCATGTGTTGACCACTAAGACAGACCCCTCCTCCAGCCACATTAGCAGGACCTCTCTTCCAGAGATCAAGCTGAGGGCAAGACCAGCTCTACCTGAAGCTAGGCAAGAGTGTCTTGGACTACAAGGTCTGTGCTGAGGTGACCCTGTTGTGTCAGTTCCTGAAACTCACACCTCCATGGCTGGTTCTCGGAGCTACTTTTCACATCTCTGTGGGTGAATCCTGAAGAAGGCCACCTGGGTCACAGAGGAAGCATAATTCAGTCTCTTGACACTGGTGAATTTCCCTCCAAATCATAGTTCTAGGTTATACATTCTGCAAAGCCTTTGAAGGGCACCAGCTCCATACCAGCCTGCCACCTGACAATAAAGGATTTCCCTTCCTGTAGTCTTGGAGAAGCAGAGATGTTTATCCTGCAGTCTTGGTCTCCCAATAGACTGAATATTTTTCAAATGTTTGCCCTTCTTTTGTGTTTCTATGCCTGTAAAATGTTCCTATTTCTTTCTGTACTGTCAGGGGTACCCCTTCCTTACACCTATGAAGAGCATTACCTGCCTGGGCTCCATGTCTTCATCACTTCATAGAACACAATATCCAGCAGCCGCAGCCCACAGGAGGAGAGGTTTAATTTGCACACGAGTTCAGTCCATGGTTGGCTGCTCCAAGGCAGAGACAGGGCAAAGGGGCATGTAGAGCATAGCTACTTATTTCCTGGCTGCCGGAAAGCAGAGCAGGGAAAGTGCCAGAGCGGAAGGGGCCGGGAGCCACGTACAGACCCCAAGGCCGTGCCTCCAGGACTGGGATGGACATAGCCAGAAGTGTGATCCGCTGCCAGTGCCCAGGGACAGATCCCAAGTCACCCTTATGTGCCACAGTCTTCCACCACAACCACCCTCTGTGGCTGGTATGTAGTCCACCCAACTGACACAGATTATGACCTGGCCCTCAGCTCCCATGGACCCCCACCTGCTGAAGGGCCTGCTTTCTGTCACACACTGCACCATGGAGGCAGAAGCCCTGATGTTCCAGCTCCTGCTATCTGTTGATGGCCAGCCCTAGGACCCCAGGAGACAGGACCCTGACTTGTGTGGGTGATAAAAGTGTACCTGGTGACACTGATTCACACAGCTAACCGTGGGCATGACCCTTATGAACCAACAGATCATGGCCATGTAGGGGAAAGCCCAGCTCACTGACCTAGAGGCCTGAATTCTCTGCAGGGTGTAGCCACAGGAGCTGGTGCCCAGCCTGAGAGCAGATGGGCAAGAAATGGGCTTTTCACCTGGGTTGGGCAGGTAGATGGTGGGAAACCAGAGCAAGGCTAGGACGTTGTGGAGCAAAAGTGTCCTGCATTAATTAAATTATTCAAAGATTATATCACCTGTGGGCATTCTGTAAATGGCAATGTTTGTTTAATAAAAAAAAAAAAAACTATTACAAAAGTTATGTAATGAAACTCGGGGTCCTTTCAGGGCATCCGCATCAGGTGGCATACAACACAGGCTTGTGCCACTGTAGAGTGTTACCCCTCAGGTGCCAGGCCTGTAGCCAGGGCCAGGGCAGGCAGGCTCTGTCACGGCCTCACTGGCCCTGCTGTCCACACCTGCCAGGCTGCAGCACGGTGTGCCTACTCCCAGCTCCTCAGGCGTGGCAAAGCCATTTCCCTGCCAGGGAGACAGGCTGCTGGCCACCTCTCTGGGGGAATCCCAGCAGGGCTTGGCTTCCCGGAGAAGGGAGCAGGCTGCCCTTCAGCCATGTGTGTCCTGGGTCATGTGCACAACCACAGCTCTAGCTGAGGCAGCAGGCAGGGCCTTGTGGGGGAAGGGGTCACATGGGGCTACTCGTGGGCGGCCAATCGAGGGGCCCATGCCAGCCGGGGCCAGGCTTTCAGATGGGGCAGGAACTGCTCAAGGCAGGGCCCCTACAGCCTCTGTGGGGCCTGTGAGCATCTCCGGGTTGAATTTCTGTCATGTGGACATCTCAGCAGAAACGCCAAAGTCTCCTGGGTGTCCTAACAGTCCCCCACTGAGGATCCAGCCCTTCGCATCTCCTTGCTCTCACCGGGCACCGCCACCTACCAGCCTGGATTTCAGGACACGCTCTCCCTGCCCACGACCTCCCTCCCGCTCCTCTCCTCCCTGTTCTGGACTTGGCATTCACAGGCTCCCTGGCCAGTCCTCAGCCCAGGGGTGGCTGCTTCCCCAGATGCCCTGTGGGCCTCTGCCCAATGGCTTCTGTTCTGGCTTTCTATCCCCACCTGAAAGCCCCAGCAGGACAAAGGCGTCTGTCCTCTTATGTCCCTTCTGGTCTTCAGGTGGGCTTTTCCTTCTGTACAGAACCTACCACTCCTACCACAAAAGCTCACTGAGGGCTTTGAGGCAGACAGTCTAGAAAACAGGCTTCCTCCATCTTCCACCCTGCTGTGTTACTCACTCTGAAAACAGGTGGGCCCTTGAGGCCCTTCAAGCCTTTGAGACTGGGAAGTACCATTCTCTGCCATTCTTGGGGCATGCCTGGCAGAAGGGAGTAAGCCAGCCATCACATAAGCCCCACTTCTGTGGGTGAGGTGCTGCCTCTCTGCTGGACACCCCCACAGCCCGCTGAGGGACACCTGCACAGGACCATGACCATGGGCTGGGAGAGAGCGCAGGCAGGTGGCCAGGGCCTTTCCTGGCCATGGCAGCTCCAGGACAGACACATCCTCTAGGGACCAGCCCTCCCTGGGTGTGTGCATAGAGGCTGCTGAGGCCAGCCAGCGCTCTGCTCTGGGGGGGTCAGTGGCACGCATAGTGGCAGCCGGCCCTTTCTCTGCTGGTTTCTGCTTCAGAGTACCCCTGTGCTGAGTGCTCTTCCATTGTCAAGCCTTCCTCCCTCAGCCTGATCTTCCGTCCCCCCATATACCATGCTTTCTTCTGCTCCTCAAGTGCACCCTTGGCAGAGTAGACTGTGAGTGTAGTTGTCACAGAAGCTCCTGGACCTGCGAGTACCCACTCAGTCCCAGCAAGGGGACCAGACATGCTCTCTGGTCTCTGACTCTTGCGGTGGCTTTGGCAGCCTTTAATCCCATTCCACAGGTCCAACTTTTGAGGCTCAGTGTTTCCAGATATTCTCACTGAAGACTCACCATGAAGCTGTGTCCCAGACACCTCCCCAGTCCTCCACCTGTTGTCAGGGTCCCTCCCTGGTGGTGCCAGGGTCCAAAGCCTGGATCCACCAGCGTAGACTCTGGGGTGAAACTTCAGCATGAGTCACATAGTGCAGAGCTCAAGGCCCTGCTCAGCCTCACCCTGTGTGTGTGTTTCTCTGTACCTTGATGGGGATTGACCCTGGGCCTTCACACTAAGCTGTATCTCCAATATCTTTTAATTTTTACTTTTTGCTGTAACAAGTTCTCACTAAAGTTGCTAAATGACCCATGCTGGGCTCGGGCTCAGACTCAGACTCACAAGCCTCCCACCTCAGCTTCCAAAGTGCTGGGATTTCAGGCGTTCACCCCACGCCTGGCTCAGCTCACACTTGGGCCACATGTTCTTGCTGTGGCTGTGAGTCTGGCATGGGCAGCCACCAAGCTGGGTTGTGCCCAGCTGCCCCAGGTCCTCTGAGATATAGCTTCACCACCTACTTTTTAGAGTGCTGTCTGGATTCCCAGCTGTGGAGCCAGGAGTACATTACAGGACTGGTCACATTTGGCTAGGACTAAGGTCTGGTGCCCCTTGTGCTCTGTTGGAGTGTCAACATAGCCCCTGGGAGGGCAGAGGGAGGCCATGAACAGCATTTTGTCATCACAGGGAGACATTTGCTGAGGGTGGCGTCAGGCTGTGGTGGATCCAGCGTGATCACCAGGAGTTAGTTCTTGAGGCAACGATTTAGTAGCTTGGTTTGGCCAGTGTGCTTGACACTGGGCTTCAGTAGTTTGCTGGTTCTAAGGGAGCACTGAGCCCTTTACTGTGGAGAACATATTTCTTTTTTTCCTCTTTCTTTCTTTTTTTTTTTTTGAAGTAACTAGGGATTGAACTCAGGCCCTTGAGCTTGCCAGGGAAGCGCTTATTCCATTGAGCCACCTCCCCAGCCCCCCAAAAAATATTTCTGAAGAGAGGTCTGAGTTTTCAGGCTTCCTGTGTTGGTCTCTGTGTTGCCCTTGCATTCATGCGGACAATTCGTGTCTTACTTTTGATTGTGTGCATATCTGGGAAAACACTGATATTTTTGTTGCACCAACTATAGCTGTGATCTAATCCATGGTGGTCCTCTTTCTTGTGATTCTGTCTAGCACTGCTAATTTCCTCAGAGATACTGAAGGTGTGACAGGTGAAGGTGCTCTCATTTTTGGTTCTTGGTGGCCGTGGCTCTTTCACTGCAGAGAGCACTTTCTGGACCTCATTTCCGTCTGGGAACTTCTGATTTGGAATCCCATGGATTCAAAGCCTACCACCAGCACCTGTGTGCATTGCCTAAAGCCAGCTGAAGGGAAAGGAAAGGAAAGTACTGGCCAGCTCTGGACCTATGAATACAGGGCAATAGGGTCAGGCTCAGCCAAGGTGGAGACAATTGCTCTTCTTTCCAGGAGCATCGCCCAGGTTGTCCTCCACATCTTAAGCCAACTAGTATCCAAAAGGCAGCAAGTACAGGTTTTCAACTGGCAAAAGTCCTAGAAAGCAGAGGAACCACACACAGTATTCCAAAAGCCTCACAGCTAGGATTCCTCTAGCTAATTGGGGCAAATTTAAGGGGGATTATTTAAAGACAAGGGGGCTACTTTTCCTTTGTGACACAGCATGGCCTCAATACAAATTGGAAAACAAAGAATGCTGGCCAAACAACTATTCTCAAACCCTCTCAGCCCACAGAACCCATAGATGTCCCAACAGACACTGTTTCAACCAGCATCTCACTGGGAGCTGCCTGCACCTCCCCACACCCAGTGTGGCACGCTGCTGGCCCTGCTGCCGGGCCACCCATGCTGTCTCAATGGGCCAGCTGATAGTACTCTCACCTGCTATTTATTACCTTTGCCCTTGTCCTGGAAGCCGAGGACCCCTGCCCCCACCCCTACCAATGCCTGCACATAATCTCATCCCCAATGAGACTGTGATCAAGAAACAAACTCGCACCACCATTTCTTGGCGAATCTGTTCCTGTTAGGGGCAGTGGAAGGTGGGGGCGGAAGCTATCCAAGTACACACTCTCTTCTTTTCTTTTTTTTTTTTTTTTTTTTTTTTTTTTTTTTTTTTTTTTTGTCTTTTTGAGACAGGGTCTCACTGTGCAGTTCAGGCTGGCCTTAAGCTCACTTTGTAGCTCAGGCTGGTCTCGAACTCACAACAATCCTCCTGCCTCAGCCTCCCTAGTGTTGGGATTACAGGCCTCACTCTCTTCTTTTTGAGGAACTGGGGATTGAACTCAGGCCCTTGCGCTTGCCAGGGAAGCGCTTATTCTACTGAGCCATCTCTCCAGCCCCAACTTCTAAGTGATAGAGATGCTCAGTGTAAAGAAGCTCCTAGCAGTTTTTCAAAGAATCCTGATAGGTTAGAACTGTGGCTGTATCGAGGTGTCCGTCAAGCCTCATGCCATCAGAGGTGGGGCTCTGCCAAGGTGACTGGGCTAGGGCGAGCACACTGAGATTGAGCACACAGCACTGAGATGAAGGGTGTGAGATTCCTAAATCAGCCCACTGACCGGTTTAACACAGGTCTGGGCATGGATAATGGGGAGGCCCATCCAGGGTGTGAGTATCACTGCTCTAAGGGTGGGTAACCTGGGCCAAATATAGGTGACAGAGAGAGGGCTGCTGGGTCACTGGTCACTTGCTGCTTGCTGCTTCCCTGCTTCCCCACCTCTGCCTGCCACGGCCTGCTTCTCCTCTGCAATACCCCTCTGCCAGGCCTCCCTGTCTTGGAGCCAGCCACAAACTGCACTTGCTGCAAACTGCAGCCATAGCCCACTGACCTGGGCAGAGTGCAGGAGCTTCCTCCCTCCCTTGGAGTCAAACTTCTCCAGGCCTGCTTGTGTGCTCTCCTGGCCAACCTGCCTCAGGGACCAGCTCAGGGCCCCTGCACCCCTAGGCCTGGCCTGGAAGAGGGCCTGAGCCTGGGAGGCCCAATGTGGAGGAGGTTGGGTCACAAGTTGAGGTTCTCTGTGCTGTACCCCTTAATGAGATGCTTTTGTGGAGTACAATGGGCTTCAGGCTGACCTAGATGGCAGCTTCCTGAGGTGGCCTGAGCCTCCCTGAATCATTATGATTCTCAGCACATCATTTATTGGAATATTGCTTTTGTGTTGAGAAGAAGTGCATCCCCAGGTGGGTCTGTCAGTGGTGCTACCTGTGAGCAGGAATAAACCCCGTTCTGTAGATCTGGGTTCAAAGCCTGCCTGGGCAGTAAGGCCCTTCCAGAAGCCCCCAAGCTCCCCAGTCCCACAGAACCTGCTCCTTCTGCCCTAGGCCACCTGTGTCCAGACACAGCCCCAAGAGTTCTGGTGCTTGTAGTTCCAAACTCTGGCACACCCCAGCCAGGCTCCTCCCACTAAAGTGTTTTCCTCTTCATCTCCTACCTCACAGCTCTTCTGATCATTTCAGCTACTGCCCTGACAGGGCTCTTGCAGCACTAATAGTAGGGAGCCTGAGCTTAACCTTTTCAGTGACACAAAGCCCCCTTAAACAGCCAGTGCATTTTATGGATGTGACGTGGCACAAGAGCAACACAGCTGTGCTCAAGCTGGGGAGGCCTCAGGTGACACCAGGTCTTTACCATACATGGGTTGTGCAGTGAGACTGGCCCTATAGGGTACAAGGGCCAAAGTGGGGCACAGCAGGGAGAGTCTGTGGTAGCCACAGTGTCTGAGAGGAGTAGGGACCAGGGTGAGGTGAGTCCTGAGGGGTAGGGACCAGGGTGAGGTGGGTCCTGAGGGGTAGGGACCAGGGTGAGGTGGGTCCTGAGGGGTAGGGACCAGGGTGAGGTGGGTCCTAGAGGGGCAGTGACCACAGTGAGGTGGGTTTTAAAGGGTATCATGGTCATCTTGAGGTGGTCTCTGGGGGGGAACCGTGCCCCTGGCCATGGATTCATTGCCTCCTCTAGGCAGGATGAATGATCTCAGTTGCCTTCCTGTTCTCCAAGAGCCTAGGGTGGAGACCTAATGACATTCAAGAGAAGATGAACAATGGCACCCTTGAAAGGACCCTGTCATCAAAAGAGGAAAAGACTGTTTTTCTGTAGCCTGTGAATTCAGCCTTTATGACTAAATGAATAGTTAAATCTTACAACTCTAATCATTACCATTTGCATCCTAAAAATAACTGTCTTCCTTAGTCCGTATTTAGAACCGAAAACACAGGGCTCCACGGGGCCATGTTGTCCCAGGAGGGGCCACTGCTGTCCCTTCCTGGCTGCTCACTGCCCCCACTCCTGTCTGCGGAAGCCTTGGGGGGGGCAGTGCCAACAGGGGCCTAAGTCCAGGGCTGCTGGGCGTTCATGGCCGGGTGAGGAAGGCTCAGGCCGTAGGCTCTGGGGAAGTCTGGACACCCCGGGCCTTCTCTGCTGGGCCGCCTCCCAGCCCTGCTGTGCTCTCTGAGGCCCTTGTATGTGGGGCTCAGACAGAAACTGAGTGTACTGGGCAGGGTGGAGAGGCACTGTGCCCCTTGCAAGGACACCAGGAGGTGGCCAGGCTAGGCAGCCTCCTCCTGCTAGAAGTACTTCACCAGAGCTTGTAAAGGACAAGGATGCCCACCCCAGGTGTCTTCTTCCTGGGTCCAGGATTGTACTTCACAGGGGACAGTGGAAGGCTGCCCAGAAGGAGAAGGCCTCAGTCAAACTCAACTGCCAGCAAGCGATTGTGAAGCTGCCTGTACTGCCCTTGCTCTGGCTCCCAGCTGAGGCATTCCTGGACTGGGCACCACCCAATTCAGGGTCTCCCAGGCACAAGTGCCCAGAACGATGGGAGGGGACCAGAAGCCAATGCAACTTCCAGCACACAGCAGCTCACCAAGGGGCCGCAGTTGGCCAATTTGGCCCTAAACCTGGATATTAATATGGCAGCCAAGAGCCTTCTTCACCTACACATGAGCAGGGACAGAGACCCCGGCCCAGCAATGGGCTGCCAAGTGTGAGGGCCCTGTCTGGGTCCCAGAGTGGACCATCTTTACCAACCAGACAGAGAAATCCACCAGCGTGGCTCATGGGAAGGCGCGCTGCACACGCTTGCCCCTCCACGTTCTTGCCCTCCTTTCTTCTTCAGAGTCTTTTCTCCGT
Organism: Ctenomys sociabilis; assembly: GCA_004027165.1. Taxonomy (NCBI): domain Eukaryota; kingdom Metazoa; phylum Chordata; class Mammalia; order Rodentia; family Ctenomyidae; genus Ctenomys; species Ctenomys sociabilis. The sequence goes on from PVKA01009949.1 coordinate 61,725, forward strand.
CCTCAAGCTTCTCCCGGCCCATCAAGGCAGCTGGCAGCCACCTTGTCATACAACCTGTCTCCTGAGTCATTCTCTGGACAGGGATTTGAACACGTTCTGAGTCAAGTCCCGATTCCCCCTTGACTTCGGGTCAATTTCCTCTGAATCCTGGGCCTGTGGTTCTGGGATCACCTGAAGCTCTTGTCCATGGAATGAGAAGGAGAAAACCTATCAGAGGGGATGATTTTGTCCCCACCTCAGACCACAGAGGAGGGCTGCTCACCAGAGCCACCAGCATTCCTCTGAGACGCAGCTCCAGGCCGGGGCTGGTCTGCTCCTGGGAGGTACAGCCCCTCAGTGACAGTTTCAGAGGCCCAAAGAAGAGTGGGAAGAGCAGGATTTCCGGGGTGACTGCCCCGTTGCTGATGGTTCGACCATCTCCATCAAGCTGGGTGGAGCTTGCCTGCAAGCGGGCAACACGGGCAAATGCGCATGCGAGCTGAGACAGTAGCTCGCGTGCAGTTAGACATTACAGTTGTATAGCATGTGAGTATACAAAAGAGATGAAGGACATCTCCTCGAAGCCATGCTCAAGCCATTTGGTTTCTATACCTGTGGGAACACCTCCCTCCAAGAGGAAGTCCGCTGTACACCCCGCATCTCCACTATTCTGCAGAGCGGAAGCGGTGTGCAGGGCCTAAGCGTCACAGCTGGGTGCTCCCACAGCACTGTCTGTCTGTCAGCACAGAGTTCTTGAGCAGCAAATAGACTTAGGGGACAGTACCTTGCCCTCAAGTGTAGAGAGCTGCAAATAGCCACGCCTGAAAGAGGGCGCTGGCTTCGGCCTTCCACCCCTCGCTGGGTGAGTGCTCTCTGTAGTAAACAACTCCTTATATGGCTAAGGCAAAGCCTGTGGCTCCCTTCCGCGTATCTGGACCAATTGGCTACGCCCACGTGTCACTCCAGGGTTGGACACCTTGTGGTATATAGCTTAGGGCGGGCTTGCCCGGGTTAGGAGCGGGAGCGGAGCAGAGGCAGAGGAGCGGAGGAGCAGGAGCGGAGGAGCGGAGGAGCAGGAGGAGAAGGCAACCCATGGAAGAATAAAGCATTGCAGAGACAACCAGTGGTTGCGTCTTCCTTGCTGGCGAGGATGCGCGCGACACTCAAGCACAACCAGGGTCACCACTACCACCACATAGCTGCCTGGTTCCCTCACTGGGTTCTCATCCAGCACAGCCGCTGTGTAGTATCACTGGAACCTTGTTTTCCATGGGCGCTGGGGCCTGGGCCAAGTGTCATAGCGCAAGCCTGTCCTCTTAGCTGTTCCTGTGGCCCATGGGTCCCCTGACTCCTTGCTTCAGATTGGGCAGACTCCAAGATTCCTAGCCTTTCTCACCATGCCTCTCTGCAGTCCCCAGAGGGACCAGCGAAGCACACTCTTCTCCCTGTGACACTTGAAGTCAGCTGTCTTCCTGTCACTCATTGGCTGGTGACAACTGTCTACCTCGGAGCCAGGACAGGCCTGGCAGCCCATTGATGAGCCAGGGGCTGGTCTCTGCTCCAGTAGAGGTAAAGAGAGCTCCTGCTTATCATGTCTTTTCTGCCTGACTTTTAATAAGAACATTTTGCTAGCCATTTTCCTCCTTATGATTTCTTTTTTTGTTTGTTTGCTGTCTTTATTTCATTAAAATGTGATTTGTACTAAAATTACCAAAGAAGGTAGAAACCAGCTTGAGTTAGAATTCCTCTTCAAAAAAGCTCAGAAAATCTCCTCTTTGTCAAATAAGTATACTGTTATGCAAGAATTTCCTTTCAAGGCTAAGAGATCACACAGTGTGAGTAAACATCAGGTGAGGAGCTGGGGAGATAGCCCAGGGGTCTAAGCATGCACATGCAAGTTCGATACCCAGGACTGCATGCTGTGTCAGCCACAGAATACCTGCAGCACAGTGCCATGCCCAAAACAGAGTATGGTGGTGCACGCCTATAATCCCAGCACTTGGGAGGCTGAGACAGGAGGATCACTAGGTCTGAGCTGTGTAATGAGTCCCTGTATCCAATAAATACATAAATAAATGAAAAACTATCAGGCGAAGCTGGCAGGTTTTAGGGTTCTAAATGTTCATTCCTGAGGTGGTTTCTAAATCCTTTGAACACAGAACTGAACAAAACAAGCCAACTGGTGGTAAAGTTTCCACATTTATTCAAGGTAAGAAAAATTAAGGAGGTAGGAAAAACTGAAAACAAAGGGTAATGGAGAAGCTGGCTCTCCAGAGCTAGCTTGGACTGAATAAAAGAGGGGATCAATGAAAACCAAAATAAAAATAAAACATACACACCAGGGCACAGGGCAGCTATGATGAGGAAAGCCACCACAGCAGTGCGTAATGGCGACTGTTTCTCTTTGTTCATTCCACGCATGATGGGTTCTCTGGAGAAGGCCACACGTGCGGCCCAAAGAATTGTTTTAAGCATATAGCCTTGGATCTGGCCACACTTAGCCCCCAGCCAGCTTTGCCATGCCCTGCCTTCCTACCTCGAAGCTACTATCTTTCACTAAATAGACATTTAAAAGATTATTTAGAAGAATGTAGCCCTTCTGGCCCTGGCCCTGGGGCGCTGAGACAGTGATTGAGCCTGGGCTCGCACTGTAATCCCAGCACTTGGGATACTGAAAACAGGAGAACTGCTACGAGTCCAACCTGTGGATGAGACCCTGCAGACCTGGTACTAAATACATTTTAAAAAAGGAAAGAAAAATCCTAAACCTCACATGCAAAAAGCTGAGTGACTCTCACTCCACTTGGTGCTCTGAAAACACTGAGGTGTTTCTCCACCCCTCCCCCTTCTCCCTTGACCACCCGACCTCCTCCTGCCCCTCCTTTAACTTGAATGTGTTGTGTTAGGGAAATATTCTGCTGCCTGAACTGTGCTTTCACCATGCACGAGGTGCCTAGAGGTACTGAACTTACTCTGGCGTTTACTTTTTGTGGGAAACTGCACTGGATGTTTAGGAGTGCCAGCGAGCACTGCCGTCTTTGAAACAAGTCCTAGTGTTCACCACTGCTCTCCCCCACGAGTATTTTTTCTGATCACTCAGAGTTTCTATAACGGTCTTTCGAAGAGCTCCCCTATGTCCCCAGAGGACTCATGCACGAGCCCCTGAGGAACTATAGAATTGCATTACTGATGTGGATGTCCCTTGTCTCCGTGAAAGTTTCTAGTTGGCTACTGGCGCAGTGTAACTTCGCAAGCTTATGTTTAATCTGGAAAAACTTGGTAAACTCTCCTTTGAATTCTAATTCATTTTTCTGTTGAGTCTGATGGGGCTTCCACTTTTGTTTTGTTTGTTTAATGGCTGTATTTCATGCAAAGAAGTATTTATTAATTCACTTCCAGTTCCTAAATTCGCTTTTTTTTTCCTGCCTCCTCCCATAGCAGTCTGCGAGAATATTTGTGCCATTGTAGGCCATCGTGGAGGACAGACACCCTGCTACAATTTGCAGTAGATTTAGGCACAGGGCTCTTGAAAGCAAAGCTGTCTGTCCCTCACCCTCAACAGTCTTTATTGTAGGTAATGTGTACAGAATAGAAAACCTAATAGTTACTTTTCTTTATCAATCAATACAATCTCAGTTTTTCTCCAAGTCCATCAGTATTGTACTGAAATATTTTTCTGATGTTGAACTATCCTTGCATTCCCAGGATAAGCCCATTTGTCTGCACTGAATTACTTATTAAATACAAAGTATTTAGATTCAATTGGGTGATACTTTATTTAGAAAAAAAAAATCTACCTGTAATTCTTTTTCAAATACTGTTCTTATCTGATCTCAGAATCTAGATGGCTATGACTCTGCAGACTGAGGTAGGCATAGTTTCGCTGTTCGACTGCTTTCCAGACCAGCTGTGCCCTGTGAAAATTAAATCTATGCTGGATCTGAGAGGAGAGAGGCTCCGGCCTCATTTCCATTTCTTCAGTGCTAATCACACTGCTTGTGTTTCCTAGTTTCGGAACCAACTCGATATTTTTGTATTTTCCAGAAATGTACCCATTTTCTCTGCATTTTAAAAAATATGTTAGTGTACAGTTGTGGGTAATATTCTTTTGTTAATTTGTTACTCTTCTTGCAGCTGGATCCCTGTGTAACCATTGTCATTAAAGTGAGTCTGCCCTGCCTTTCTAGGCTCGTGTTCTCTGCATCTTCCTTTGTACTTTGCTCCATCCCGGTCTTGCCAGGTACCCTAAGAAGGCAACAGCCGCCTCTTCCCCAGCATTTGCCATTGCGCTGTCTCCTTCACTCTCTTGCTGCAATGTTTCCCGCATGGATCTCTCCAGAGCCTGTTTCTGCTTGCTTCTTATTCTCTCTTCTGATTATTTTTCAAAGTTCTTGAAGGAATCTCTTTGCATTTTCTGACATTCCTAGTTTTGACAAATATAAGGCAAAATATTTCTAAGTGTGGCTTTATCTGTACTCTAAACATGAACAAATGTGCTTCAGCTCTCCCTCCCTCTCCTCTCCCCTCTCTGCCTCTCTCTCTTCCTCCTTCTT